>CAHIKZ030001524.1:330000-475000 GCA_903632075.3 Acanthosepion pharaonis | reverse complement strand
AATACAGAAATAAATTCGCAGCAAAAGCTACTGAATAAAGGATTGCTCCCGATTTACAGAATAATATTTTATGAAGTTTAGAGTCATTATTAATAATTAATTTGTCGACTTCATTAATATTTTTATGAATTTTCATAAACTATAGTTTTTAAAGGAAATCAGAAATGTCCATATCACAAAATAAAAATCAGGCCTTAATATTTAAAATTCGCATTTTTAAGCTAGGCAATGGATTTTATATTCATAATTAATAGAATTTTCTTTACATAATTTTACAAGACTGTTGGAGGAGAGAAGGGACTGAAAGAAAACTTTGTACCTGATAATAAAATTCCTCTCAGAGACCATGTCAAAAAACTGAGAGTAACGTTTTACAAGCTATTGAGAGTTTTCCCATTGCACACAAGAAAGTTAAATCGTGGATTTCTTTCGCTGTAGAATACATGATCTAAGGGGGACAATCTAAGTTAAGTGTTGCAAGAAACACCACTTTTGTTGCGATATGTTGACGTTTTTCAGTAAATACTTAATGGTTTCTGGTATATTTGTCCTACAAATAATATTTGGTGGACTTATGTGTGTTCGGGTAAACATAAAGATCAAAAACATGGATTTTAAACAAACAACTAATGCATATATTTAACAAAAAGAAAGTACATTAAAAGGAAAGGACAAGACATAAAACTTAGCTATTAAAATTGTGCTTGTGTGGGGAGGGGGTGTATGAGAGAGAGAGAGAGAGAGAGAGAGAGAGAAAGTTCAGTCGCTAGTAGACCAGGGAAAAGAATGTACTCAGCAGGGATGCCTTTATCTACATATTGCTACATCCTAGGGTGAGAGAAAGGAAATATTTGTCTTTGTACAGACTTAAACAGCGCCACCTCATGTGCGTTTGACGAAGTCAAGTGGAGTAACCCATCTAAGTCAGTCCTGCATTTAAATTCACGACACAAGAACAAAACAGTTCGGTTACACAGTGAAGATCAAAATCACAAACAATAATTTTACTGTTTTATTAACCGTTGTTCTATGGTAGATATAGTAATAATGTGTTCAGCCCCTGGGCCAGTTAATGTGTATTTGGACTCAGTGGTAACAGGGCGAGCAATAACTGAGCAGTACTAAATAAGAACTAAACAAGATATCTCAAAACATGGTCAGAATTATGAGAACTGTCTGCCTCCGTAGATTAAATAAAGGGTTCAATTTAAAATCCCTTGAGGCTACCCTGGTCAACAATCACCTGGTGGAAGCTGGAGGACACAATGGCCAAAACGTTGCAAGAATGACAACAGTGATGAGGACAATAGTTTGCATAATAATAAAAAAAATGATAACTCCTCATCCCAGAAATACAGACAAACTTAATCTTAAAAAATAGGGAAAATCTTCTTAGGAAATAAGTTTTATATATTATCATTCTTTAAACTTTCCTTAGGCCATGACATAATTGAAAAATATTGATTTGCTATCGATTTAGAAGAGGGTCCTGTTTACAATATCGATAATATCAAATCAATCCCTGGTTATTGGTCTTAGCTGTTTTTCGTACTAAAAAAGTGGGGGTTAGAGAAAAATTTCTCTTAATGAACAGATATATACATTTTTAAGTGAAGAAACAAAAATTTAAATAAATTAATAAAATTATGTATCCATTTATTAAAATAATATATCCATTTATTCTTAATTTAAGATAAATAATTATGAACTTCAAATGTTTGTGAATGTACTTGTGAAAGAAAAATCTCATACCAAAAAACAAAACAAAAAAAAACGTTTTTAACCCTTTGCCTGTTCTGCGCATCATATGTGATGCACAGGACATTTGATTTCCAAGTCCATGTATCATATGTGTGCACACAAGACATGATTTTAAAAGAGTGGTAAAACTAAAGACGTTTAAGAAAAGAGTCTACTATTGAGCAGGAGGTCTGAGATAGGGCCTAATAATATTTTGTGCATCATCTATGATCACAGGATGCTTGACTGTTAATGTAAGGTCTCAAATGAAAGACATCTATTTTTCCACTTTCTTTGCATCACATGCAATACACAGAATGAAGTGTAAATAACTTATGATTTATACGTTCTGTGCATTAGGTTTTTATTATGTGAAACACTATATATCACATTCTATTTGCCAAATAAGCTGAGTTACCTTGAAATAGTTATAAATCTGAAAACAAGCATGAACGTTTGGATAGTGTGGTAAGACAACCTGATTACCTCCCCTGTCCTATGATTTGTATAAATAAGTCATTCTGTCTTAGGCAAAATGTCAAGAATCGTCTGTTACATTCAATAAAGGCATATTAAACCGAACTAGACTCCTAGTTTTCATTACAATTTATTGAACGTAATTATGGGCAAATACCTTAAATCAAAACGTTTCGACTTGGACTCTGCAGACTCGTCTTCTATTGACGCCTGGCAATATTGGAAACAATTATTCAAAGAATTCTTGGTTGCCCTGGAAAACAGGTCATCCACTCCTATTACTGATACGGACAGGCTTAACCTGCTAATGCACTATGTTTCCATATCTCTATATACCAAAACTTATCAGAGTATCATGGATTTTTTGATGGAATTTTTGTGAAGAGATGAAGCATAATCTTTGCCCAGCATGTATTAGCAACTACTCACTAATTTCCTCAAGAAGGGTTAGAACAGTATTTTCAGCGCTTAAAAATGTCGAGACTGCAACTTTCAAGCGACGACAGCAGATCAGGCAAAGGACGAATTTATCAGAGACGCTTTTATAAATGGATTAGAATCGAAGTATATCCATCAAAGATTGCTGGAAAATAAACAACTAGATTTAGCTACTGTTTGCGAGCAGGCACTTATCTTAGAGAATGCAAAAGAGCAATCTTGTTCATACCTAAAAACGAGTGTTGCAGAGGCTGCACTAAGTACTCCCACTCCTACTAGTCCACCAGTTCAAAAGAGAGAGTCCTTTACAACAGACTTGCTCTTTTCTGCTCCCTTCCACCAGTTCAAAATCTTCTCTTTCCAGAAGACACTGCATACACTGTTAGTCATGCAGCCAGACGAAAATATTTTTGTGGTCTCAGACTACACCCCAGGTCGTGTTTCTCTGCCAGAGAAACTAAATGCCACAAGTGCGGGAAGAAGGGACATTTCTCTAGTTTGTCGATCAGGCTTTTTTTTCACCTGGCTCGAATGCTTCTAACACGGCTAGTATTGTAACAGCTGCAAACCCGGTCTTTCAAAGGTTATATCAACGCTAAAAATAAACGGGGTAGAAATGAATGCTATAGTCAACACAGGAAGCTCAGAGAGTTTTATTAGTGCTGATATTGTAAAAAGAAACATTTAAAAACATACATTATAATAGTCAGGTGGCTATGGCGAACTCTTCACTATCATTGCAGGTTAGAGGATATATTTTGGCCGGCCTAGGGTTGAATCAAACTAACTACACTAACAACAAATTTTTCGTGATGTCAAATCTGTGCTGCGATGTTATACTTGGCCATGATTTCCTCAAACAACATTCTAATATTAATCTCCCTTTTGGGGTCTCTAAACCGGCGTTGAACATTTGTGGTTTGGCCGCTATAAATGTACAAAACTTAACTAAAACTGTAAACCAGTTCCCACCAAATCTCGAAAATATTCTCTTGAAGACAAAACGTTTATTCAAGCAGAAATAACAAGAATGTTAAGAGAAGGAATAATCGAAGAAAGCAGAACACCATGGAGAAGACAAGTAGTAATAACGTCCTCTGATAATGATAAAAAAGGATGGTTATAGACTACTCTCTAATTATAAATAGGTACACCATCTTAGATGCATACCCTATACCCCGTATTGATAAACGGGATCGCAAAATACGGGATATTTAGCACGTTAGACTTAAGGAGTGCTTACTACCAAGTACCTATAAACCCTAAAGATAAGCCTTATATGGCTTTTGGGGTCTGCGGATAACTTTATCAGTCCCGACAGATTCCGTTTGGGATCACTAACGGGGTTTCCAATTTTCAGAGGGTCCTAGATAAAGTAATTCTTGAAGAAAAACTACATTGATAATATGACAATGTGCGGCCATGACTGGGCCAATCAAAATCGCAAACTAAAACGGTTTTTGGCGGCTGTCAAGAAACATAATCTTACACTCAACCATGACAAGAGTTCTTATGTGTCGACAACCATCAGAATACTTGGATATATTGTGGATAAAAGAATCATGAAGCCAGACCCTGAACGGCTACAAACACTGCTAGAATTACCTATTCCCAACACCATAGCTGTCTTGCGACGAACCATGGGTATGTTCGCTCATTATTCTCAATGGATACCCTCCTTTTCTGAAAAAAATACACCCACTTATGAAAATTACCAAATTTCCTTTACCTTCTTTTGGTGTTAAAGCCTTTGAGGGGTTAAAAAGAGATATTGCCAACTCAGCTAACACTTTAGTGAATCCTAACATTCCCCCTAGAAGTAGAGACCGATGCTTCCGACCATGCCATAGCTGCTGCATTAAGGCAATCCGAGTGCCCTGTAGCGTTCTTCTCCAGAACATTGTCAAAACCTGAGCGCAGACATTCAGCTCTCGAAAAGAAGGCTTATGTCAAAGTCGAAGCGTTAAAAAAATGGTGATATTTCTTAATTGGTAACTGCTTTAAATTAATCACTGACCAAAAGTCAGTATTTTTTAAGTTTAATTCTAAGGCGTCAAGCAAAATAAAAAATGAAAAAATAACGAGATAGAAGGTAAAGCTTTCCTGTTTTTCATTTGACGTTTTCAATTGGTCGGGAAAGGAAAGTACAATGGCGTACACGCTGTCAAGAGTGTGTGAATCAATAAGGAGTACCAAAGATCTACAAAAAGTTCATAACAAACTCTATCATCCATGCAACACAAGGATGATAAATGCGGTTTGAAGCCGGAATATGCCTTTTTCAGTTGAGGACGAATAAAACCAAGGTTCTACAACCCCAAACCGTAGTAAAAAGCTACATCGGCATTTGAGAGGTTGAGCGTGGACTTTAAGGGCCCTCTCCCATCTAAATCCCGAAACAAATATCTACTAACTGTTGTTGACGAGTACTCGCAATGCCCTTTTGTCTTTCTCTGTTCAGATATAAGTGCAACAACAGTCATACGCTGTCTTTGCTAGCTGTTCTCAATATTCAAGGTGTCAGTTTATATTCATACAGATCGCAGGACCTCTTTTATGACCGACCAACTAAGAAGATACTTATTGATACGGGGAGTGGCCGTAAGCCAGACTACTCCATACAATCCTCAGGGGAATGGATAGTGCGTGAGATACAATAGCATAATATGGAAGACTGTACAGTTATCACTTGAAAACCCAAACCTTCCAATTATTCATTGGGAAGACTTAATAACCGAGGCTCTTTACGCAATATGAACACTATTGTGCACTAGAAATAATGCAACACTTCACGAAAGGTTTTTTCAAATTTCCAAGGTGTAGTTTGACCGGAAACTCCATCTCTTCTTGGCTCTGTCGGAGTTAACTCCTCCTTCACTCCGTTAACCCTTTCACCAGGGGTCTCTCTTCCCTGGCTATAAATAGCCGCTGACTCTTCACCTCTATCTCTTCTTTTTCCTTCAGGCC
The DNA here is from genome assembly GCA_903632075.3 of Acanthosepion pharaonis. Classification (NCBI taxonomy): domain Eukaryota; kingdom Metazoa; phylum Mollusca; class Cephalopoda; order Sepiida; family Sepiidae; genus Acanthosepion; species Acanthosepion pharaonis. The sequence goes on along the minus strand of CAHIKZ030001524.1, from coordinate 469,378 downwards.
TGTGCACTGACACCTTGATGTAAACTCTCTTATTCCTAGAGGATTTTCAGCTATCAACCTCGAAATGTAGTCGCTAACAAGGGATAGCGTGGAAACACGCTAAGCAGAATATTCACACACGCACGCACACACAGAATATTCACACACACTTCGTCCTTTGTACTGTTTCCATGTATTGTAACTTGTTATTAATATATATTTGTATATACATATATTATCGGTCTTGTTTTGTTTGCTTTCTTTACCTTCTATTTGATTATTTCTCTTGTTGTTGTCTTTGTTACATTTGATATTGTAAAAATTGTAGAGGGTCAGTTTTTATTTCTATTTATAACCAATACAAATTGGCTGACCCACTATAGCTCTCAAAGCCAGGTATTGTTTTACTTAGAAATCATGTTCAACAAAAAAAGTATGATTCTTCTGTGAGTAAATTTTTCAACCAGGCTAAGGTGCCAAAAATAGTCTGAAAACAGTGGTGGAGACACAGGGTTTCGCAGGCGGGCATATGACACCCCCCCCCCGTTATGTCCCCCCGTCAGAAATTTTCTAATAAATTGTCGGGAAATTTGTGAGTAGGAAAAATAGTAATTTTTTCAGCTTTCATGTGTTTCAGTTGCTACAATCGTGGTTACTAACAAGAGACATTGTTGTAACATTTTATCGGATGATATGGTGTTTTAACTCTGCTTCATTAATAACAACGAAGCGAAATACGAAGCCAAAAGTGCAACAATTTCAGTCTTGCCTGTGTATCAATTCGCTGAGATACAATTTTCCACTGAGTGAGCGATACACTTTTGAATATATCTACTAGTGTTGGGACGATTAATTGGAATCGGAATCGGAAAAATCGGAACTTTTTGGGGTATCGGAAACGGTATCGGAATCGGAAAAATTTGTGCCTATTTTCCGATTCCAAAAACGATTCTTTTAAATTTTTAACTTAATTTTCCATTATTAGTACTAATGATAAATATTTATTGTTTTTAAATTATCACTAAAACTAAAATCATAATAACATCAAAATACGACGTAAATTTATTTTACTTGTATAAAGAAAAACAAAAAAATAAACTTTGCATAAATTCTCTAGGTAACCTTTAAAGAATGCAGTTAATGTTCCGAAAAATGCTTAAAAATTAAATAGAACATTTTTGTCAAGAAAAATACTTTCAAACATCATTGATAATTAATGGTACCCAGAAAATGATGCAACGGAAAATTAGCAACAGAAAATTACGTCAACCATGAGCCAGTCGAGACTGTCGGATCTGGCTGCGCTGTCCATTGAAAACGAGCTTACAAGACAAACAGATTTTGACGATGTCATTGACCAGTTTGCCACAATGAAAACAAGAAAACATTCATTCTAAGACCACAGTATCGAATGTCATTCTTTTGTGTATTGCCGTGTTTTGTATTTAGTTGTTCTGAAAGTGAACAGTTGCATTTTAAAAATCTTTTGATTTGAACTGATTATTTTGTGATTATTTAGCTACAGCTAACCATTCAGCATAGGGTGAATCGGGGTCATTGGGGTGACATTTGAGCGGACCACCCCGGGTGACGTTTACTCTAGCTACGCCACTGCTCAAAATCAAGGGTTAAGAAAAGTCTCATCAGAACACTTCATTGGTTAATAATGTCTTTGCTGTTAGATAGTTGTAAGAGGCATAAGGTTGTAATTTTTTCACATAAATTTTTATATCTTTGTTTATGGAATGAATTAGAGCTATTATTAATTACCACAGATTTTTTAGTATTAGATCATCATAAATTAACAATTAGAAAATATCTAATCAATCTGAAAACATTATACATAAATATATTCATTTTTGAAAATGTATTATTTTTAAATAAATAAAATAAGCCATTTTCCCCTTGAAAATAAAATAAGCACCACTCTATTTGATAATAAAATTGCTTTTTATTCACTTTCAAACTACTCCCAATCAAAAACAAATAACTTTATAAAGTTGGATTTGAAATTTCGGTGTAAAATTGGCTAATGATCGCTTTATAAATATTTTGTACAGGTAGGAAAATCTTACTGAGGAAAATATTTGAATCGACATTTAAAGACTAAAAAGATGAAGAACAGTCAAGTTGCTGTTCTTTTCCGTGTAGCAAGTCTAAGGGGGATAACTCTCTGAAAAATTTATGAAACAAAGTCAATCAATCAGTTAAGTGCCATTACACGCTTTGGCGATCATGTCTCTCTCGATTCATGCGACTAGGCAGAAGATTTTCCCGCAGCAGATCACCGTTTCTTTCTGCGGTAGACTGTACTGCTATTCAACCAATAGCTGGGGAATAAAAGATGTATTCCTACTTTCCCAAGGAATGAGATTTTTAGTATAAGTATTTTTAAACGGAATAAATTTTCATTCATAAGTAGTGAAGTTCTAATCTATTCTTGCCGTCTTTTCCACTCTCTAGCTGTTGGACCACAAGAGAGGTTAAACTTCAAAACAAAATCAAATGGTTAAAACGTCAATACTAGCAGAACAGCGTAATTTGTCTGCTCTGATTTTTTTCCTCTACAAAAATGGGGGTGTGGGGTGGGGTGATGGCAGACAAAATTCTGGCGGGGGACATTGGCCCCTTATGGCCCCCTGTAGAATCGCCACTGTATATGTCAGTGTGTTACTGTGTCACACTTTTTTCAAATTTACTCCTAGAGGCCGTGAGCACAACATATCACCATTTTCATTTGGAATCAGGCCGACTCCGTGTGAGCAAATAAAAAAAAAAACATACTGGTGCTGCTGGATCCGGATCCGTAATCCTGAAATTTTGGATTCCCAAGTTTTCATTACTGCAGTTGTTTTCGGCGATTTTTAACGTGATTTTTTGCAACAAATTTTTTTTGTACGAACAAGTTTTAACTTGGAAATGAATTCAGGAATAATCAAAATTCAAACAAAATTAATGCAAAATCCACACATGAAATAAAAATAATTGTTTGTAAGGAAATTAAGGGCCATATATATATATATGTATTTATTATGTGTGTGTGTTTGTGTATTCCTCACGAGTAGCACAAATCAAAGTTTCATGTTCAACGCAATTTCCAGGTGCTGAGTAGACTGACGGGTTCGTTACGTAGTTAGAATTTTAATAATATTTGGTTTAACTGAACACAATGTTGGCATAGTCCATATATTATACAGGGATTACAGTTTTTTATTTTTAAATATATTTTTCATTTAAAATAGACAGGATTTTTTTTATTTTATATATATATAATAAAAAATGAAAAAATATTAATTTTTATTTAAAGTTGTGAATAATTTTTTATTAAGCATAAAGGGAGATTACTGCTTCTGTTTTTAATTTTTTTTATAAAGTTTTTGTTAAAAAAAAAAACTAAAAACGAGTAAGGTCATAATTTACATTAAAAATTAATCTAGGTCAACTTATTTCAACAAATATTTATTTTTATGCCTACATGAGACTCATTCGTGCTACTGATAAAGAAAAAATGTATATTTATTATTAATATACAAATTTAGAAGTGCATTTTAAGAAACATCATTATCCTGTACTGTTAGCTTGTTTTTATATCAGTATAGTTTTTACTTCTATGATACTCAGTAAAGTTCTGTACAGCTAATATGAATTAATCCAATACCACCAGCTCAAATGAATACTAATATACTATTTATATAATATTCACCAAGATCAGTTTTAACATGCCATTTTTTTAGGATCTTTACTTAAGTAGAAAATTTTCTAAGTTTATCTAGCAGTTAAAATAGGTTTAGTCAGTATTAAAACAAAAAGATGTTCCAAAAGAGGATTCTGACAAAAGTGTCAAAAATTTATAGCTAGTGATCATCACTCCAAATTTAAAAATCACATGATTTCAGATTTGGATGTAGCAGAGAACACACCACATGGTTGCAGAAACACTTTTTAAGTGGTCAGAATTGAGTTTAAAAAAAAAAAATGCCAAGCTTTTTAGAACTCCCAAAAACCTACAAAAGCTGGCAATTTTTATTCACTGGGGCCACACATTCAACCTGCTACAGATTCCACACTTCTTGTGACCAAGATGCTACCACTAAAACTTTTACAGCTTTATTCCAAAGGTACTGAAATTCATAATGATGTTCCTCACAGACAATTACACATATATTATGAATGAACAATTCCTATCCCATATTCAACATACTCAGCAAATGCTGATACCTGATTAGTAAAAACTAAAAATGTAGATAAATTAGTTTAATGTTTATTTTAGATTTCTTTCATTCTAATTTTATTGCATTTTGATGAATCAGAAAATGAAATTTTCTAGCAACTTCCTTTTATTTTTCTCATTGTTTGCTAGTCACTTCCATCTTTTAATGTTGGCAGCAGGATGTGTGTAAAATTCATATGAATGATGTCAAAGGATTTATATTTTGAAAAGAGTTATTTGTTGGTTTAATAGAATTATTATGTACTAGCAGTAGAGCCCGGCATTGTCCAGGGATCTAACAGTGTTGTAGAGTAGTTTTCATGGTGGAGGCTTGTATTTTAATAAGTCGTCCTAAATTAGGTTCGATGTACAAAATGTTAGGAACTTGGAAATAAGAGTTAATGACGCAGCAATCTAGTTGTGATGGTTGGTACTTCAATGTCCGATATCGTCTGACTCACTCAACACCACTGAGCCGAACTGGCCACCGCTACTACTACTTATTATGTGTGGGAGAGTCTATTAATAATAGAATAGGTACATCAGGTATGACAAACAGTAAGAGATAGATCAAGTATCAGCCATCATAAAGACTGAAAAATTAAATTGACAAAGATTATTGTTTAAGGTTGACAGACACGCATGTCTTAATTAGTTTTTTTTTTTACGAATTGGTCAAACCCAAACTCAAAGAAAAACATTGTTTTCAATCGTTATGAGTCTACCGATTGAATAGAATTTTATTATAAACAATTGTCTTGTAAATGGAATTTTTAAAGCATTCTGAATGTAAAAATAAAGAAAAAGTGTGCAAGACAATAAGAAACACTACCTGCCAAAAAAAAGTGAAGTTTTGTTGAAATCAGTTGAAAAATGTAGGAAATCCGATCCCATATATAAAGGAACACACACACACACAGACACACACAACCTGGGTTTTATAATAAGTATAACTCGATATGAGTTGTCCCCTTTCATTCTTGCGATGCCTCTTAATCGTGTTTTCAAATTGATTTCGTGCAAAAACAATTGTGTTTTTCCAATTTTTGCCGCTGTCAGAACCACCGCAAGGTAATTTTACGTAGTCCTGTGAAGTTTTGTTGAAATCGGTCGAAAAATGTAGGAAATTCGATCCAATATATAAACGAACAGACACACACACACACACACACAACCTGGGTTTTATAATAAGTATGATGTCTGTATGTAGTTAAATAAACTCAAAGCATTTATATGCTGTGTACTATTCAATTCAACATTTGTTGGTGACTGAAAAGAAAAAAAAGAGATTGAGATTTTACACCTTTTTCTTGTGTACTTCCTTTGGTAACATTATTTAGCAGTCATTAGTGGAAATGATTTGGCAGACAAGTGGGGAAATCCAACAATATTTTTACCTTTTTCTTTTTTTTACTTTTTTCTTACAGAATATACATTTGACAAAGATTGAAGAATGGACTGACTGAAATTTACTAACATCAATTATATGAAGAAGTAGGCTTAACTGTCTAAACAACGTTTGGAAGCATTACTTGAATTGAAAAGTATTGTATTGAACCATAACCTGGGTAACATCAAGTAACTTTGCCATGCATGAATGCATAAATGAATAAATAAAATAAAAGTATATTCAAATGCCCTTATTAAATTCATTCTTCCAGAATAAATTATGTGTTTTAATAAGTCCATTATAGACCATTTGATACATACTCTTCTTAATGTATTAATCACAAGTTATGATATGTAAAGGTTGCTTAGTGTATTATAGGTGGGGGTGTTTGCATGTAAACAATTAAATAAAAAAACTCCAAAATTACTAACATCATGGGAAAATGTATTACTTTTTGTTTTGTTTTGTTTTATTTTTTATTCATTATTATTAGTTTATTTAGTGATTTTATTTCATTTTCCCTCAGTAATGTAATTATTGAAATTAAATTATTATACATAAAAATGTAAGTGAGTTTCTTCCTCCTGACTTTAAAATCAATTTTTAGGTAGCTCCGGTAAAATAAAAATAAATAAATAAAAAATGCTGAAGTGGAAAAACTAGAAAAATTTCCTTTCTTCGCCTTATCGGCGTTTTGTTTTTGTAAAACTAGCAATTATTGAAAGTTCAAGCTAATTATTAACCATCTCTGCTTTATAAAAATAATTTAATCTTCCTTTGTACCTTACACCCAGTTCAGCAACCTTTTTTTTTTAATTTACGTTACCCAGAAACGTAAATGTAAGAAAAATAAAACTGAAAAATATGAAATTGGCATTTCTTTTTAAAGGGAACTAATTTATCTTTCACCGCCCTTGAAACCGACGCTCTTTCCGCAGTGCCATGGCAATCATCGTTCATATTTGTTTTGTGGTCGGACTTGGGCTCCGCTTTTGGCTGTTTAAGACCAGCTTTCCGGGTTGGTTGGCCTCAAGAGTGGAGATATCAACTCCTCTTACATCATGGAAACGGGGTGAGTGTTTAATAAATTTTCAATAAAAAAGAAACAATGTAAATTTGGCAGTTAGTAGTCAGTATTGGGATGAGGCAGACCGGCACACCAACAAAAAACTCTCCACTTCATTACGTGCACTTATTATCAATATACTTTTTTTTTTTTACTATTTTTAAAAACGGATATGCTTTTTAATCTATTTTTAATCACACTTTCTGTTTATATTTGTTTAAATGACATTTTTCTGTTAGTTTCATATATTTTTATTATTGCAAGTTTACTAGTCTATATTCAACATCTTTCACTTTCTTTTTTTATTAATCCTTTTTACTTTTTAGTTTGTTTAACTTTTCGTTTAAAGTTAACTTTTCCTTATTCTTTAGTCTCTATGGCACGTTTTTAATGGTTTGAGTATGATTATTTTATTCAGAAATCTATAAGAGGAAACAAATTGTCTTTTTCTTTCCTCTGCTGCTTATTTCTTACGTAATTTAACATTTTTTATTGATCATGTCATGTGGCGAAAATAAAACAAATAATTGAGGTGAAAACAAATTTCCATTAAGATTGTGTAAAATAAATAATGCGATTTTTTTTACCTCCACATATTTCTTTCTTATTTCTTAATAAATACAAAAAAATAAATGAGTGAAAAAGTACCGTTTTTATTTGAACCAACAGTAATAAATTTAAATAAAAGTTAAAAACCCTGATGATACCTATTCCCAGGTAAAATACGTAAGTAAATTTATTGGAAAATCTTTCTTTACCCTCGGATTAAGATGTTCTTATCGATATGGTGTGAATAAACTAGGATATTCTTTTACTTACAATTTCCAATAAACTGACTTCTTGTATGACCTAGTTGTTCTCTGAAGAATAATAAAATTGATGATTGAAAGAAAACTGAACAAAAAAAATATTTCAAAAAGCAAAATTGATTCCACCTAATGGAGCAGAACTTTATTAAACTTAACAACGGGAATATTTACAAATTACATACATTGGCCTTTTGAAGTAAAGAATTCAATTTTTTATTGTGAGAATTTGTGTAAATTTTTTTTTTATTGTTTTACACTTCTCTACTCTATCAAATTTAGTGAAAAAAACTAAGTTACTTTTTTTTGAAGTGTGAATGAATTTTTAATTTAACCTATGTTTCCCTCGCAAACGGTGTGTTTGTACTCAGCTTTAACGTCGAATTTTAACGTAGAAATCAATAGACTAAGATTTGAACGTACCATTTTTTTTTTTTTTTTTTTTTTTATAAAATACAAAATATTTTATCTAGCTAAGAAGAGATTTAAAAAAAAAATCTATTTGGTCAGGAGGTCGGGCTGAAAATCTTTCAATTTTCAGCACTCACTAGTTCTAATAATCCGACGATCTAACACTGGCTGTAACTCCAAAAATCATACTTTAGTTTCAAACCTCTTCTTACTTAATCTTACTGCTTTGCACCAAGCTTGTTGGTAGCGGCGTTGGTAATTTAGTAATTAGTCATGGTTACAATTAATTAAATTTCCTAAGTGTGGTTTAAAACCGCAATTTACGCATAAAAAGTTGCTTGTAAAAAAGTTTTATTTTCTGTGGATGTATCTTTACTTACTTAAGCAAACAATCTTATTTGATATTTTCGTAAAAGTGGACATGTGTCTGATATAGAGAAAGTTCATACATTCTTTTAAAATGCCATTGTCATTACTCAGTTTACAAGAAAAAAATTAATAGAAGCGTATTATTCTGGCTCGTAGTTTCAGTTATCAATGAGTCTTAAATTTCTCGCCGCTTTGCTTATCTATTTGAAGAAATGGTGTCGCTTGACGCAGGTTTGAGAGGCATTTTTAGTTGACTGACTACGGCCTGGTGCAAAGTTTGGTATTTATATATTTTTATATTTATATTTTTTTAATATTCCAAATAAGCAAAATACTTTGCTCGATTTCAAAACTAATTTAAATTGACTGGAAGGAGTTTTCGATTCAAAATTGCTGAAATTTTTTTATTCACCTATCATTCAGAATGTAATTCTCTTTATTAAAAATCTTCCAAAAATAAAATATACTTTTCTGAAACTTTATTTGAGGAATATTAGCTGATTTAAAGTATAATTAATCTTATTTGAAACAAATATTAATTATTTTAAGTTTAAAATATTGCAGAAATTCATTTTTTTAACATGCTGGTAGCTGTTTATTTAATCTGTTGATATGTTGACAGCCTTTATCCATAAAAAATAATTAAGAATAAAGTGAGCACCTTTATATATATATATATATATATATATATATATATATAATTTTTAAGTACTCAATAATCTTAAAAATTTAGGAAAATATTCTCTGTAATCTAATGTTTTATTGAATTTTAGATACTTTGGCTTTAAATTTAATATAGTTATCGCTGCTATTTTTCTTATAATGTTGTGTATGAACTTCTGTATCTACAAAAGTTGGTACATTTATACACATACAAAAACAATTCAAAATTCTTTTTAAAATACTGTTATACCTCAGATTGTAATAAGCTATTCGATTTCTGATTAGTAAATATAGTTTTACTTGATAACAATATGCCTTAGCCATTACACCATTGAAACTGAATTTTAAAAGATTTAAAAACTTTATAAATTGTTCTATTTAAAAAAAAATGAAAACAAATCTTGTAAAAGTTCATTATTCATCAAAAGCGTTTTTTTTTTCTTCTTAAGACAGTAGTGTTGTTAATATATCTTATTCATAAAAGCAATTAAAAGCTTTTCAAATTAAATAATGTCTTAGTTTTATTGCATTTTTATTATTTTATGATTCAGAGCAGATTTTCGGTAAGACATAGTCTGATTTTACAAAAAAAAATTGATTTAAATTATCCAAGGAGTTCTGCTTTTAAATTCAAAGAGATAATTTTTAGTGACTATATAGTCACTAAAAATTATCTCTTTGAATTTCTCAAGTTTTCATAAAATTAAGTGGGGTGTAACTTTTTTAAAAAAATTTCATTAAAATCTGACAATTATTTGATTTTTGCAAAAAATATCTTTCACCATAAAAAGATGCTAAAATTTGCTATGCCAATTTACAGTTCATCCACTGACACAAGAAAATCAAGATTTTTTGCTAAAATTTTGAATATTCTAAAAAAGATTAAAAAATATAATTAAATAATCAAAAAATACTTTGGTCTTTCAAATTTATAACCAAGATTTTGATAAAATCTAGTTTTTATCAAGTTTGGGTCATTTTTTTCATCATAGTTACTCTTTTTTCCCTTTTTTTTTCTTTTTCTCAGTGATTTTTATGGAGGTATCTACTAGTTTGAATAATAGTACAGTAGAAAACTTTAAAAAAATTTTTTTACATATAAAAAAAAATCACTGGAAACATTTGCACATGCCTGATAACTGGGATTTTTTAAATAGCATTTTACATAATCAAGTATTTATTGGATATTTTAACCAGTTTGAAATTCTGGACTGTAAAATGAAGGGAAATACACTAAAAAATAAAAACAACCCTTAATAATTCAGACACTTTTATAAAAGTGTGCTGAAAATATCAGCTTATGCTTGAAATGGGAATTTGAAAACCTATTAAAATTCTATCTTGTGATTATTCTTAAATGTCATGTAAGCATTTTAGAATTGATTATGTACTATTTTGCAAATTAATATTTTACAGAATGTCTGTTCTTTTTGTAATTATATAATTAATGGAATTCTGAAGACAAGCAAGTTATAAATTACAGAGTAAAGACTATGAACTTTTTGTTGGTAAAATTTTCTTTGGTCAATTTCTTACACTGTTGATTATTTTGTATTGGGACTTTCAATAAACATGACCTTGATGCATTTGTATTTATCAACAAATGTTTGCCTTCATATGTGACTTAATGTATAAAAAGCTTAAATTACTGAGTCAGGTTGGCTTTCTGTTCTATTTTAATTTTTTAAACATTTGACATTAGAATTCAAGTATTGCCTCATTCTATTTATCTATTAAAAAGAAAGTCAATTCTGATTTTAGGTAATATGCAGAGAAAGGCATCCCTCTCTATTTCTCTTTAACATATCTCTCCCCCTTCTACTTCATTAATTATTGTTTTAAGAAGGAATTTGTCTACAAAAGTTAATGATAATTTCCTCAGCTGTTTTAATCCAGACAACTTTGACTTTAGTAATTAGTTATATCTGTAACAACAAAGAAAGCAAGTATTGTTTTCTCACTGTCATCTAAAGATTAATGAAGTTATTTCTTTATTGATTTCTGTATTGAATTTACCCAATACCTAAGTAATCATGCATCAGGCTTTTTTAGTATCTTCATGTTATGACAATACTTTCTTATAAACAATTGATCTACTTTGTCTGAAGACCAATTTGAATCTTTTAAAAGTTAGCATTATGTCATCAGTTCTTAACTCTGTATCTATACTGATGACACAACTATTTATTCCAGTCTTCATGGTAAGACTGACTGGTTAAATTGACAGCTGATCTCAAAATGATCTACAATTTCTTAACTGGGGCAAGAAATGGCTTGTTAATTTTAAAACCTCCAAAATAAAATTGCTCTCTTTTTGTAATCTTAAAAAACTTTTTTTTTCCTTCCATTAGCACTTCTCGGGTTAACATTTTCCACTGAGATGAAATGAAAAGAGTATATTGAATCAGTTGCTACTTCTACTGTGAGGAAAGTTGGTTCACTGTATCATTCTAGACAATTTTTCTTGCCAGAATCTGTCTTACACATTTGTAAGTTTATCATTTATTCATGCATTGAATATTGCTGTTACAGTCTGGTGTTTTTACTATGTATTTATAGATTCTTGATAAAATCCGAAGAATATGCAATGTTATCAGTCCTGACCTAGCATCTCATCTTCAGTCAGTTTCCCACTGCTATAATGTAGCTTCCCTGTGTATGTTCTATAAATACTTTCATGGTAATTATTCTGATGATTTTTCTTCTTTGGTACCCCAACTTTACAATTTAAGCAGCATCATAGATCTGAAGCAAGACCTCATCATTTTACAGTTGAAATTACTAGTTGTAGCCGTAAGTTCTATGCTAACAGTTTTTTCTATTGTACTTCTTGCTTCTGGAACTCTCTTCCAGCTTCTTGCTTTCCAGTCAACTTTGATTTTTTTTAAATTTAAATGCAATGTCAATCATTATTATCTGTCTTCTTGTTCTTTTATTGTTTTCTTTCAATAATAATTTTCTTTTTCTCATATTTTTTCACACTCAGTAATCCCTTGTGTTTTAGTAATTTTATTGCCTTGCTTAGTGAAATGATTAAAAAAAAATTCATAGTTAATACAAATACTTGTTGACTCTGTAGTAGTTTCATATATTCCCCCAATATATCTTATATTTTATCATTTATTTTGTCATGTTCTTTTAAAAACATTTCCTCTTTCTTATTCATTTCACTTTTCTCTCTCTCAATTATTTAAGATGAATTTCTTCATCCAATTCCAGGAATGGTTGGAATTACTTAAATTTTCACAGATAAACTTGGGTACTACCAATGGAGATATAAATGATATATGAATTTTGATACTATGAGGTTCATATCTATCTGATGACTTTGATCCTGTTTCTAACATATAGAAATTTATATAAAGATTCAATAATTTCATTCTGTTTGTAATGATTTTTGTAGCATTTTAAGTAAAATGTTAGTCATTAATTTTCATGTATCAAGGTTCACTTATATAAATGGTCCGTTTCTTAAAAACTGTTTTCCAATCTGGATCTTGTTTTGGTGTTACAACCAAAGTCTCATTGTCATCATCATTCTGTTATTGTTGAATAAAGCAACATTAGTTTGTGAATAGAGATTGGCTTTATGAAGAGTTTGGATAACTTCTCAGTCAGACATTGGTTGACTTGATTAAATGAAACAGACTTAAAGTGATTGAAGAATAAAATGACTCCTCTTATTGTCTAGGAGACATCTCGGTTTGAAGAGTTCTAAACAAGCAGTTTCTTATGTCATCCACTATAGAATATCAACAAATAATAATATTTTGCTTGAAATTTTTGATTTTGTAGTCATAACAAAGAAAAGATTACTGAACTGTTATGTAGTATCAGTCCTCCTCTGATAATGAATGTTGGACAATCTCCTCACAGATGAAGAAGATACTTGAAGCAACAGAAATGTGGTTTGGCAGAAGGATGCTGAGAATAACATAAACTGAACACGTGGCTAATAAGGAAGTTTTAAGGAAAATGGAAACAAAAAAGATGCTTGCACTTTAAATCAGAGACAATTGAAATTTCTAGGACAAAATGAAAAAAGAGGGCTTGGGTAATCTGACACTTCACTGTGTATATTGAAGGTAAGAGGGAGAAAGGAAAGCAGCAAGTAGCCTACCTAATGAGCTTATGTAAATGGATGGCAGAACAGGATTGGGAGAGATGACGAAAAGACAAATCTTACTAAGAGCTACAAAGGATAGAAAGTTGTGATGAGCCACAATCACCCATATCCTGAAGGTACATGGCACATAGAAGTCAAGACAAGAGCTGTAACCTTTGATAAAATAATTACTCTATCACTAGATCATGTAAAATCATACTTTGATATCAGCATATTTGAAAGCCAGACTGGCTCAGGTATTGATAACAACATACTCAGGATTTTGAAAAGCCAGAATGTCGTTCATGAACTCTTGTTTATTTATTCATTAGACAAATATTCAAATTGTTACAGCAGAAACTTTTTATTATTCATAAAAATTAAATTCTAACACATTATTAACAATAAAAGAGTAATATACCACCATTCTATAACAGTGTATGTATATATATATATATATATACACATATGTGGGTTTCCTTGGGAATGATAGTGAAGGGGTTTCCTTGTTGCTTTCTCGATAGTTTTGAATTCAAAGTAATTTTTCTAAACAGGATGCTACCCGAATGATTAAAAAAAGAAAATACCAAGCAAGAAAATACATAACAGTTTGAATAACGCAAAGAGTAAAAAATTATTTTTCTTATTCAATTTGTCTTTGATTTGATTTGTTATTGAAAATTTTAATTTATTTTCAGTCATGGAAGGAATCTACCTGACAAGAGAACATGTATCTCCATATTCAGGTGACCTGTTCCATGAGGTGAGTGCCAGTCTTCCCTTTAAATTCCAAAATGCTAAATCTTTATGGATATATGCATCTATAAGTACTGAAATATACCTACCTACCTACTTATTTATAGGTTTCTTTGGACTTGCCTGGAGAAACTAGATCAGTAAAGAAAATACATACATACATTTATTTATTCATTCATACACACACACACACACACATACATATAACATAAATGTAGATCGATGAGTCCCTACCCCAAGATACAGTTATTAGTTGAATTTTGATATGAAATTTTCTCTATATAATATTTGGTATGTGTTTAATATTTGTAACTAAATTAAGTGCATTAACAAAAAGTATCATTGAAAAATAAATGTCATATAATATAGATGCTTTATATATTTTCAAATATATTTAATAGGAATAGATAGGTTTACCTATCGTCTAGTTCACATGCCTCCTCAGTCTTTTGAACAGATGTAGAGGTTTATCCCTTGTTTCCTGGTTAGGATTGGGTTTCCAGTTCCTTCTGAAGTTTACTTCAATTCTATGCTTCTAACATCTCTGCTTGTTCTCTGAAATTTTATTCACTAATTAAATCTTGACTTCTTCAAATCTATCCTACATAGCCCCAAGAACTTCTTGTCCTTTCTTATGCTCGTACAACACTACACAGTATCCCTCTACCTTCAGTGGCTCTTGGGCCTTGTATTGGGTGAAGATTAGTAAAAAAAAAAAAAAATTTAAATATAAATGCACACATGTAAATGCTATTTATATGTAGGAAGATCAATAAGTCTGTAGCCTAATGATGAAAATTTATTTTATACAAATGTTTTTAACATAATCTTCTTTCTTGACAATACACTTAATTCATTGGTGAATATTAATGATGTTCATTATCCAGTGAACATGTCAGAATAAAATTCAGCTAATAACTACATATCTGACTACTTAAATTTTTTTTGCCTTCATACTCATCAACAAAAAATTTAGGGATGAAAAAATGGGTATTTGTTTCCTAATTTCATAGACAAAACATTGAGTATGTAAAAGAAGAGAGAACTCTTTCCTTAAAACCTTTGAATCTTACCAATGATATAAATGTACAAATATATATTTCATTTTTGCCTTGAAAAAGTCCTCAGTGGATGAAATGCATCTGCTAAAACTACATTCAAGGAGGCATGGTAAATTAATGGATAGTGGCTCAGATTGAGGAATCAAAGAGCCAAGTTCAAATTCCAGTTTGATCCATTACATTCACTTACGTGCTGATACCCTTGGGAATGGTATAAATCCTTTTCTTCTCCCCACTCGCTATGGGTAAATAGCAAGACAGACTGGGTTCTATAAGCCTTGGGTGGCAACCAGTCTAGGAGAAAGTAACTCTAAATTCAAAACTGTATTTAGCCCCAGCATAGCACATACTATACAGTTAAAGAAATGATTGTTCACATTGGCACACTGATACTGACTACAGTCAACCTGGATGGATGGATGGATGGATGGATAAAAGCTGCATACAGTTTTCTTGTTGTCTTTTTTTTTTATTATACACACACACACACACACACACACACTTGCTGGCTGCTTGTATCTGAGTATGTCTGTCTTTTAGGGTGGCTACCCAATCCCTGTTGCAGACACTTACTCAGGCACATTTGTGTTTGCTCAACACCCACATAGCCCACCTTTGGTTTATACTCTAACTAGGCTGAGTGAACCTTAGTTACAGTTTCTGAGAGAGAGCGCATTATCTAGCATGATCAACAGTTTGAACAAGGCCAGTATGCTCAAACTCTTGGACACAATGACTTGTGACTTTGTGTTAACACAACCATCGACAATTCTCAAGTAGTTCTGGCTACTCAGTATCACTCACAAGGCTTGGGTCAACCCATGGTATGGTTTTCAAGCATTTTCCAAATGTGCTGCATGCTGGGTTTGCCTCCCTAGGTCAATAACATCAAGAAGTCAGCTTTCTGACAAATTAGCCATGGTGAGATTCAAGCCCGTGTTTCATGGTCATTATGTTAATTATGCTTGTTCCTCCTTTCATTAGTTTGCATGACTGTTATGTCCTGACAATATCTCATAAATAATGGATTATTCTGTTCTGATCACGTCGAAAGTGGGGAAAAGACTCTACTTGGTTTCAGTGAAGAAATGCAAAAAAAAAAAGTGTAGAAGTGGTTCAAACTTTTTTTCAATAATTTCATTTTAAAATTTCTAACAAAAAAAAAAGAAGTGGAGAGAGAGAGAGAATGAGATTAAGCTGATAAGAATAGATTTTACTTTGATTTTAGCCAAAAGGCTGAGAAGCGATGACAACCACAATAAAGTGTTATTTTTCAAACACACAATATGAACAACGGAAACCGAATAAGGCAATCGCCTAAAATCTAGTTATCATAAATAAAATAACATCATCTGCTGAATTATTTTCAAAATATTATTAAGGGAAATGTTCATAAGATGGGAATTTGGCTAGTATATATAATTTCCCCTATTATGTGCACTTGATAAACTTTTATTGTTTATAAGTTTAAACTGCTTCATAAGAAACCTCATTTATTCCTTAACTTTAATTTCACTTTTTGTCACAATTGCATTTGATATTGTTGTGGGGCTGATAAGGATGTCGCCCCCGCAAGCTTTTGGAAGAAAGGTGTGAACAGCTAAAACAATGAGGGGACAAAGGCAGAGGTTTTTTGAAATGATAAACGTCGATTTTATTTATCCAAAATGTACAAGAGTATACTCTGGAGAAATATGTTTGTATTGGTGTCGGGTCCAGTATGACTGGTTTCCTTCAGGGGACGTTGATTCAGTTGCATTGGCGAAACAAGTGTAGGGTTGATTGGCGGCGGTAGCTGGTCGACTGTCGGATGGGAGAATTGTTTGCAACAGCGGCAGGTTGATAGATAACACACGAAGTTTCCATAAACAGGGCTGAGTCAGTATAGTGATACGACTTCCAGGGCGGATCAAACACATAAGCGGGATCGCGCCAAAGTGTAACACTTGAAGAAAACTGAAGAGAGGTGATACATCTTCCAGGGTGGATCGACCACAGAAACAGGATCACGCCGAAGAGTATTCTCTCGACAAAGCACCGGAAGCTCACAAAGGTAGCATACTACACTTTGATCTAGGCCACCAGGCCAAGCAGCTTGGATTTGGACGAAAAAAGGGGCTGACAATATGTGAAACACTGTTCAAGTACTCCCAGGCTAGAGGGAGTAGAAAACTGTAAATATAAAATTACTCCCCATGTTGTTCGATGTTTGGGAAACGCTGTCTAATCTGACGCTCACGAGGTATGGTTTTGGAGTCAACCATATTGGCCAGTCGTCCAGTTTTTCACATGCTGCTGGACTTAAATCTGCGAGATTGAGGGTTGTGAAGGTCAAGGTCGTTTTTCTAAGGAGCGGCTAATGGTGGCTGCAACAATATCGTCTAATTAAACTGTAATTAAAACTTAAGCAGTGTACGGTACATTTCTCATATGTTTTTCTTTTTCTAGCACGTATACTGTGACGTATTCAAAATATTACATAGTTCGGGTTCCCTAATGTCTTTTAAGAGTGACTTTTATGTGAAGGGATCATAAAGAATGGTGATTTTAAAAGAAAATAAAAATTGCACACAAAATGTAAACAAACTATGGAGAATGGTTGCTTATACGAAGAAAGGTTATGCTGACTTAAGATGTCAAATAAAGATAAAATAATTTTATTATTTCTAAATTCTTATAACTTTTACATACATAGGATGCTGCAGGTAAAAGGCCATAGGCCCAAAAGCCCTCCACAGGCGCTAGCCTAAAGTCCATCCAAAGGTAGGCTTCTAGGCTAGTTAATAATATTAATGAATTTGTGCATTTGAACAAAAAAGAAACTAATATAGATAAACTCCTTTGTTCACATTTAAATTGTTCTTTTTTCAGACTCCTCTTATGTTGAAATGGTTGGATTTAGTATTAAAAGTATTTAAGCAGTATGATTATTTAATATTTCTGGTGAGTATCTTTTTTTTATGTTAGTCTCTGTTTGGTTCTAAGAAGTTTATTCAGAATTTCATTGTTTTTTTTTTTTATTAGTTTGTCCTTTAACCTATAGGAAGTGTTACTTTAAAAAAAAAAAAAACTTTACTGAAATTTAGTTTCATTTAGAAATTATTTATTATTTTTACCCATCAGAAAACAATTTAATATATTAAAGAAAAAACATGAATAAAAGTAAAAAAAAATAGATTCAGATACATACTCTTACATTATAGAGATTTTATGCATTTAATCAATACTTATTCTCTTGTCTTAAATGGATGATGGCAGAAACATCATTCAACAACTAAACAAGTTAACACTTTCATATTTCACTGGAAATGATTTTATATTTTAGTTTCCTTTATGTAATTTCTACTTTATTATAGGCCAATTATAATCATTTGAATTTATTTAATTCCCCGCATAAAGGGAAAAATTACATGAATCAGAAAAAAAAAAACTACTATTAAAATGATAGTGAAGTTTTGTATTCAATTTACCTTCACATTGATGTAAATTAGAAATGTAAGCACTGGATGATTATTTTTTTTTTTTTTTTGTTATTTTTGAAATTCTATATTATTTTTCAGGCTGCCGATACTTTGATAGGAATTTTGCTTTTGAAGATTGCTAACCTTTTTTCCAAATATATGGTCAGTTGGATTCTTTTCTTTTCTTATTGATGCTTTTTTTTCTTTTTTGCTTATTGATTAGAGTTAACTTGAAATTATACTTTTTAACATATTTGATGACCTATAAGAAAGACTTCTTCCTAATTGTATACATATATTACAGTATTATAGTTAGGCTAGGTCTAGGTACAAGTACTAGTAGTCTACAGTATCTGGTTAAGCATTACACTACTAGGTAACTAAAGGTTTTTTTTTTTTTTTGTTCTACTATCAGTCATATTCAAGATTTTGAGAGCTTTGTCTTTCAATTTGTATATTAAAAAAAAATAAACAACATAAACACATAGAGAAAAACTAGCAAATTTAATTATTTTTTTTTCTCTATCAGCTCCTGAAACAGGCAGCTGATTCCCCTAATTATTCCCCAGAGGCCTCATCTCTCTTATTGCGGAAAGAGAGCTTGCGAAAACTTGAAATATTTGTTGTGGCTGCGTGAGTATAGTTTCCAAAGTACTGTTTCTTTTTCTTTTTATTTATTAAACTGATCATACAACTTCAATAGTTTACACTTTCTTTGTATTGAGTTTTTGATTTTAAACTATTTTTCTTAAAGGAAATGAAATTTAATGAAATAAGTGTCTTGTTCAGTTTCAGCACAATTGTGTAGAGATATAATTAATTTCATTCTTCCTTAATCCAAATTAAAAAACTTGTTTTTTTTTTTTGTTTGTTTTTTTTTTCAAATAATAATAATAATAATATGATCTTTGTTGGTTTTATCAATATATTTTATCCTTACAGGGGTGTATCAGTTTGTTAGCTAGAAATATTACTGTAGATAGTTATAGATTTGAGCCTCAGATTCCTGCACATATTTTTTTTTTAGTTAGACTAAAAGAGGATCTAATTACATAGGAATAGATCAATGCATACAAACTTTCTCAATTTTATGAGACAGTGACAATACCATTTTTCAAGTTATAGGGGTTTATTGTTGTTTTACTGAACATAGTCACCTGCCTCAAGTAGGAACCTCCTTCTACTAGATGGAATTACACATCTGGTGATGGTTGAATATTCTGAGAATTGGCTGAAATGTAATGGTAAATCCAGTGAAGATAAAAATACTAATACAAAGAAATTGGTGTGGGGTGGGGGGTTAATGATAATGAATCATCTCAGAATTTCAAACAATACCTGTTCATTATTGCTTTATTAGTTTATTATCTAAATAAATCATTAAAATAATTTCATATTATATTCTTTGAGAATTTTAAAAAATAAAAAAACTTTTGGAAATTACCTTATGGTGCCAGAACCCAGCTATCAAATAAGTCCAGTTATGATATGACATTACCCGTAACTGCTTTTTAAATAAATGATTTTTACTTTAAATTTAAGAGAAATAAAAATTAGAGATATTAATATTATTTAAAAATATAGTCCAATAAGAATTCAATTAAAAAGGTGATTTATTTAATCCTCACATTAAAAAGTGAAGGGTTTTATTTATTTGTCTTATTTCTTCAAATAATTACTCTAATATATTCTTTTACCAAATTTATGTGTACACAGTTGAAAATTGCAAAGATTTTTGATAACATCAGTTTTGAAGAAACGGTTTTTAAAACTTTATCTTATATTTTCAAAATATATACTTATTGTATTATCATATTATTTTATTGATATTAATATTCCAAATTTCTTTTTGCTGTTTTGTAACTAATTTATTTTTATGATTTAAGGCACATGTTGAATCCTTACAGTATTGCTGTCTGCCTGGCTCGTTCTACTGGAATTTTTCACAACCTTTTGGTGCTTCTTGCATTCTTTTTCACTATGAAAGGTAATATGAGCAGTAACAAACAAAAAAAATATTCTCTATTATCTAAAATTTATCAAGTTTTCTTCTGAAATTAATATTTTTTCTTTGATGCATGATATATAGCTTCAATTCAAAGCAAGCACAGATGTAAATTTTTTGACTTGTAAATTTAAACAATTATTGTTAATGTATGTAATATATAATGACGATAAAGGTTCTTTTCATGGTCCCCAAATCATTTCATATTAAATCCTCTGAAACATTTTATTGATCTTACAACTTGAATTATTATTAATTATTAAGTTAATTTTTTTTTTTTTTTTTTTTTTTTTAAGCCTGTATTTCTTTTCTCCAATTACCTT
This sequence comes from Acanthosepion pharaonis, assembly GCA_903632075.3. NCBI lineage: Eukaryota > Metazoa > Mollusca > Cephalopoda > Sepiida > Sepiidae > Acanthosepion > Acanthosepion pharaonis. Next base: position 448,773 of record CAHIKZ030001524.1, on the reverse strand, counting down.
CTATCATGAATTTAAAGATTATTAAAACAATATAGACCAGAAATAAAAAAAAAAAAAAAAAAAAGAAGTTTTTCAACAAAACTAACAGCTATTTCTATCTGAATTTTTGGAAATGAGGGGTTATCATTATTTACGCTATTTACATTCGGATTATTGTCCCCTTTTGTATTTGCTATCACAGCATTTTGCCCAGTGTGCTCTCTGGCTTCCATTAGGTGTATATCAGTCCAGGTAACCTACAGGGAATTCTGAACTGAACCCTTTATTTAATCTACAAGAGATAAACTGTTCTCATTCCACTGCCCATGTCTAGGGATATCTTGTCTACGCCTGTAGATTAAATAAGGGTTTAGTTCAGAATTCCTTGTAGGTTACCAGAGTCAATATACACCTGATGAAGGCCGGAGGGCACAATGGCTGAAGCATTCTGATAGCAACAACAAAGACAAGGACAATAGTTTGAATGTAAATAGCATAAATAAAACTAACGGCTGTAAAATAATGGCCTGATGGAAGGCAATTGAAATTGAACTGAAGGAAATACTGCTTAAAAAATAATAATTACCAATGCTTCATCTAATAAGTAATTTAATAATAATAATATTACTAGGGTATCTAAAGAAAACATCACAAATGACAGTGGAAAATGAGAAATAAGGCTATATTGTTAGATATAATCTTCTACCACCACTGGTTTTCATACCAAAAGTGGTAGAGCAACTGAGGCAGACTTCCTGAAGGAAAAAAAAAAGTGGGATGCAGATCTTTCAGATCTATGCTGTTTGCTAACATCTATAATGGAAGAGAGAGCTATGGAAGAAAGATTTATTCTCCCATTTGAATTTCTTCCCTGTTATGGGTATTATATACATATATACACACGTTCCATGTGGAGAATAATATATCACAGAAAAGCAGTGTAAGGAGAAAGAAAAAGGAAGGATCTTACATATAATATGGAGATACTCCTGGATCTGGAGAAGCTATGTTTAGGACTCCAGATTCAAACAGGCTAGATTCATCTATGTCCCAGGCAAGGACATATTCCATGAATGGGAAACAACAAGTCTTGGGTTTTGCCAAATTGAGAACTGTGAGCTGGAGTTTCATTCTATACCTGGCAAAGATATATTCCCAAAGGGAAAAGGTAAGCTACTGGAGGAGGCAGATTTAGCCTCAGCCAAATGCCCAGGCTAAAAGAAAGCAACCTCACATGATGGCTGCTGTAAATGAACTGAATTTGGCTGCTGCTTTCATCATGATATGGAGTAATGTCAATAAGTGGCTGTTATGTGACCCACATGACTTACCTCCATCAAAGGGAGATAAGCGCATTCTGTATCATTACACATCTATAATATAAGATAATGGTCAAATAATTGACTCTGTAAACTTTGTGGAATTTAATAAAGGCAGTTTTCATGAACTCTTGCTGTTTGTTTAACATGATAACTTTTTCAGTATACTGCTTTTACTTATGTCCCACCATGCAAACTTCTACTAATCAATTAAATTGCTCTTTCAAATGCAATGCTCTTCAAGCTATCCAAAATGCATGGAAATTTACTATCAAGGTTTTAAAATCTCCAAATGGAAAAAAAGATTGTGTTCAAAATATTGCATAATTCCATGTCATATCTGATTTCAGTTCTTCAGACCTCAACATTACATCATGAACTGTATCAATGATAGACAATTTTTTTATCATGATTTATTAGTAGTTGTAGACTTCTTTCTATGAAGAAACAGAGAGGATCTGATCATGAGAATGCATGTAAACTCCTTGGCTAGAATTTTGCTACATGCTGGCTAACCTCAATAAGGAATCTGCTGTGGGCAGTGTTTATTCAAATTCTTTTGGCCATCTCCCTGTCTTTGTACCATTTTGGTCTTATATCCAAAATTTAAAGGCAATCCATCACTGTTAAAATCCATGGGGTCTTCTGACTAGTAGTTTACCATTTTTGGCCAGCCTACATATTGTGTAATAATAGCTAAAAACCTAAGCCAAAATATAAATTTGCTTCACAATTAATAAAAGTATATAAATCATTTTTATCTCAGAGTTTTTTTGTTTTTTGTTTTTAAGGAAAGTATAATTGTTGTTATACTGATGAGTAAAAGTTCCTTCATATAAACTGACATTTAAGTTTTTTCACGCATGTTACCAGTCAAAAGGGGACTTCATTGTGGTGTAATAGTAAGCTTGTCTCAATAAATCAATTACCACTGAACAGTGAGTTTGATCCTCATTGGCTGCTTCATTCATTTGGCCTTGTGCCACATCTAAGCAATGCTTAGGAAATCACCATAAAACCAATTAAAAAAAATAATTCTTTTTATAATTTTGTGATTCATTTTTATACTAAATTTTACTGTAACTTAACCCAAATTTTGTTCAATAATGCACAGAATATAAAGCATAGCATTCCACCCTGTGACCTTGTGTCTGTTTGACAAGGTATTTAGAAAAACTTTTAGTATTAACCTTTAGCATGCTACATTATTAATATTACTTCCCTTTCCACCACATTCTTTATCAAAGCCTCTCAAATGCAATATCCTTATTGTTAACTTCACTCAAAGTTGTTTTCTGTTTTCCATAGCAGGATATGACAACTATGAAATTCAAACATTATTGTTCAGGGATTAGTCACCTTCAGTGATATAAACTTTTTGTACAGCAAATAGTCACATACAGAGTGATAAAGGTTAAACACTAATAGAAAATGAAGTTTATGTAGATATTACATCATATTGACTTTTAAGAAATAATAAATTATTGCTTGTACTTTAAGATTTTGTGCAAGAATTGTTTGGATTTTGAGAAATATTTTTAAAATACATTAGTTAAGGTTTATATCACCGCAGGAAAAATAACTGCCAAACTCCTGATCTGACTAATATCCTCATCTCTACAATGTTACAGTTGCTGTACCTTCCAACCTTCAACCTGTTGTTGTTAACCTTCTGAGAATTTTGAACCAAACCATTTATTCAATCCATTGGGGTTGATTGTTCTCATTACAATTTTCACATGAAAGTAAATCTTATATTGCTTAGTTCTTTCTAGTTAATTTGTTTTTATGATGTCACTTCCACTGAACAAGAATTTATGACATTTTACATTTCATGACCCATTGATTGAATAAACAGATACCAGGTTAAAGGGTACAATGGCCAAAATGTGACTATAGCAATGAAGGTGGGGACACTATACCAAGTAAACCAATGTATAATAATCACTCCTTATCTCAAAAATCAGACAAAAATAAATTGCTTGATCACATCATAATTATTACATGTTATCGAAAATGCTTTCTCACTACTGTACTCTTTTTTTTTATTCTTATTATTATCCCTCTTTCTTTCAATATACCTGCTATTTTTATATTTTATCAGCTCAAACAATTCTTTCAACATTGTGTCTTGCCTTTGCTACTTATGAGTCATTTTACCCTCTGGTGCTTTGTGTTCCTGCAGCTTTATTTTTCCACCAGGTCAGTATATGTCATTTGTTTTGAATTCACTCTCAAGTATCTTATTAATAAATTTTGAAAAATTCAAAATAAACTAAATACAATCTTACCAAACTTCAGGAGAAAAATCTTGCCATCATGGAAAATCCTGAAGGGAAGAGGTTACTATAACACAACTATGAATAAGTTACTCTAAAATTACGCATTCATTCTTAATGAAACAAGAACTACCACCGTGGTGACCTACATGCCAAACCCAATACACAGTAAAACATTTTCTAATTGAATGCATTGATCTTGACTCCAAAAGACACTTTCTCCAAGGCAAACAGCAAACTATTCAAAAATATTAAAATAAATAGAATAACATTCCTGAAATCAGTTGGATTATATCTGAAAATATTAAAAAGAAAAACAAAGATTATCCATTTTCTTTAAATATATTTCCTTAAATTTTCCTTGAGAAAATCGACGATCAAGCCATGCTGATCAATTTAGATCAGTCAAAGCTGTTCAATAGGGTTGACTATCATTTCCTGGAGGCTGTTTTGTCCATAGTCAACTTCAAGCTGGATTCTCACTTCTGGAATAGTCTGCTGTATAACCCCCTCCTTCCCACCACCTCCATTTGTGAAAGATGATCAAAACCTTTCATATTGTCCAGATGAATTTTATCAAAGTTGCCCACTTTTGCCCGTGCTGTGTGTCCTTGTGTCAGAACTTCTTGCACAAGTTGAGGTTGAACTCACTCCTGCACATTACTTGGTGCCACCGTCTTGATTAGGTATTCCGCTAATATATATATATATATATATATATATTATTATTTTTTTTTTTTTTTTTTTTTTACTCATTTCACCTTAATCAGGGCAATAAAGCCACTAAGATGTTGGGGGGGGTTACTGAGTGTTAAAGAATATAAGACAAAAAAAGACTATTAAGGAGAGAAGACAAAAGAACAGGAATTAAGAAGACAGAAAATAACAATTGACATTGCATTTAAATTTTTAAAGATCAAAGTTGACTTGGAAGCCATAAGCTAAAAGATTTTCAAAAGTGAGAAGTGCAATTGGAAAAAAACATTTAGTATAGAACTTATGGTTATATCTAGCCAATACAACTGTAAAATGGTGAAACCTTGCCAACAATCTAGTACTATGCTTAAATTCATAGGTGCCATAGAGGAAAGTTCATCAGAACAATTACCATCAAAGTATTTATAGAAAATGTACAGAAGCTACATTACAGCAATGGGGAAAGTGACTGATGCCAGGTCAGGACCAATAACATTGCAAACTTTGCTTTGGATTTTATCAAGAATCTCTATATAACAGAAGCACTGGACCATATGTGGCAGCAATATTCAAAGCATGAACAAATTATTATTATATATGTAAGATAGATTTAAGTTGATATCTCCACACTTGTAATGAGCAGCATTCAAATTAAGGAGGTTGACAAAGAAAACGGATTGTATGAGATGGTGACAGAGGTTAAAATTAAACATAAGCATGTTGGCTTGCATTTGGGTTCATAGAGAGTTTGTCCTCTCCTTGGCCTCTTCTATTAGATAGGCTGTGTAAGATACTCAACGTCTGGTTCAATTTCAACATTCAACTAAAGAAGAATTAGTTATTCGAGAATTAACAGTAAATCTATGGTCTCAAAGGAGCCTTTACTTGGGAATGGGAGTCAAAATGTGCTCTTTACTTGTCTACCCTATCATCCTTTACCAACTTTCAGTTCTTCCACTCCTATTCACCAAAGTAACTAAGCTAGAGAGAGTTCTTAAACTCCTTTGGAGTCACAGAGATGCTATGACACTTCACAAGATTGACTATCTATATCCTTCTGAGAATAGTATTATGATGATACCAGCTATCCAGATCCAATGGCATATCTTAGATTTACATTTCTTAAGCTAGATGACAATAATACCTGATTTTGGAAAGAAAATGCCAAGAAAGCCTTTATGGCTTTGAAAATTGTACACTTAGATGAAGGGGTGGTCTATCATCTGCCTTGAAACAAGGCAATACGCATTGATGACAGCTAGCCTCTTTGAAACCTGGAAAGGCATTATATCAAATATTAATTGGCGGGTGGGGCATGCAAGACAGTCTAAAGAGCCCAGTCTAATGAGGGGAGTATCGTTTCATATGGCTTTGAGTGTCTTAGTTGAAATGCTGCAACAAAGATGAGTCATCACTTACCTGATTGGTGATCCAAGGTACATTCTGACTTGGCAAAAAGTATTTTGTAACAAGTCTGGTTGATTAACCAGAATTAATTTATTGCAATGATATGGCGTAGTCTATTGAGCATGCTCTCTTTTACTTACATGGTTGTTCAGTTTTTTGTGTAACCTTGTTGAACACAACATGGTCCATGTATTGCAGGGATGATCCTAGATATAATCAACTTCAGGGACATATCTTTTTATTGCATTCATGCATCATAAACCAACTCACTTCATAGCAATATAGTCTCATTGCTCAATAAGAAGAAATACTATGTTTTTCTGTGCTTATTCAGCATGTTGCAAATGATACTATGACAGAAGTAAGTCCACAGAAATTTGTTTTTCCCACATCATTTTTCAATCAGTTACCTTCTGGTTTTACTATAGTAGATTGCATGCAAACACATTTTGTAAATATAATTTAAATCATTAGGACAAATCTTTAATCTAAATCAATTGTTTTTTAACCCCTGCTACCATATGAAATTATAAATATGGGTTTAATTTGTTTTCATAAAGAAATAGTAATGTTTAAGTGATTGTAGCATGAAAAGATTTCAGAATAAATTCAACACTTTGGTGAAAGGAATAGTGATCAGTGGTTAGGTTAGTAAATGTGTAACAAAGTTAAATGATAGGATAGTGAATACCAATACCTTTCTGACATATTTTTCATTGTTAAATTTTTTTTTTTTTTTTTTTATTGAAAATATTTTCATATTAGAATAGTTACTAATCTGAGAGATTTTAACTAACAATTATTATACTTCAGTATCTCATATTTGAATAAATTTAGTATTTGAACCTTTTAAATATAAGATCTTAAATGAAAAATGTATTCTTATCATTGTACTGCTTTTTTCTTCCCTTACAGTATTCTGTCTTGAACAAGAAGTCTGTGAAAGAAGAGAGTTCATCACTTGTTTACTTTCTCACTACTTTGGGTTTGTTTTCCTTCTGGTTCCTTATGCTTTTGGCAGTCTCTTATCACTTGGATGAATCTGCACAGTTTGTCTCTTCTATTTATGGTTTTATGTAAGTCAACTTTGTCAATAATTTTTAATAATATAAACTTGTAGATATCTGTCCCTTTTAAGTATGTACCTCCAAAAAAAAGAAAAGAAAAACATGCCATGATGGAAAAAGGCCCCAAACTTGATAAAAACAAAGTTTTATCATCAAAATGTTTATTATTAAGAGGAAAGACCAAGGTATTTTTTTGGTTATTTTATTAAATTTTTTAATCCTTTCTAGTACTTTCAAATTTTTGGTTAAAAATCTTGTTTTCCTTAGCAGCTGGGCCAAAGATTAGTATTGGAAAGTTTAACGTCATTTGGCTTTAAAAACACATTAATTTCAAAAATTCATGCAAAAATCGAATAATTGTTGGATTTTAATGAAATCTCCAGGACTTATTCCCAAATGAATTATTTTATTTTTTTTTTTTTTTTTTTTTTTTTTTTTTTTTTTTTTTTTTTAGAAAATCGTAAAAATATTTTATTTTACATCTGTTAACCCAACTTACTTAATTTTATGAAAATTCCAGCCCCTTCATATTTATATTAATAATTAAAAGCAGGACTCTTTGGGGAATTTACATCATTGATTTATTTTTGTCAAACAAACATCATTTACCGAAAATCTGCTCTGAATCATAAAAATAAAAATTGCAATAAAACTATCTAATTTAATTAGAAAAGCTTTTAATTGCTTTTATAAATAAGATATATTAAGGACACTATTGTCTTAAGGAAAACAAATTTTTTTCAATGTATAATGAATTTTTACAAGAATTGTTTTCTTTTTCTTTTTTTTCTTTTTTTAAATTTTAGTTAGAAAAAGTTAAGTTTTAAATCTTTTAAAATTCTGAATTAAGTTCAACCTTTTAGATAATGTTATTAAGTGAGAACTATATTTACTAATCATAAATAGAAAAGCTTAATACAAATCATCAAACACCAATATTTTTAAAAGAATTTTGATTTTCTTTTTTTTTTTTTTTTTCATTCTGATTTTGGTAAGTATGAGTGACCGTACACAATATTGTCAAGAAATAAGAGCTATAACTATAGTAAACTTAAAGCACAAATTTTTAAAATTCAAAAAACATTAGATTACGAAGAATATTTTCCTAAATTTTTAAGATTACTTAGTACTTAAAAATTATATAAAAAAGGTGCTCATGTCATTTTCTTAAATTATTTTTTACAGATAGTCTCCATAGAACAACATTAGATCTGTCATCAGGCTATCAGTTCTGTTTGTTTCAAATCAGATTAATTATATTTTAAATCAGCTAATATTCTTCAAATAAAATTTCAGAAAAGTATATTTTATTTTTGGAAGATGTTTGTAATTAAAAAAAAAAAAAGCATTACATTGCGATGAAAGACTACTAAAAAAAGGACACTAATCAGTTATTTTAGAAAAGAAAAAAATCTCCTTCCAGTCAATTTAAATTATGTTTTGAAAGTATTTTGATTATTGGAAATATTAAATTTAATTTATTAACTTGAAATTAAAACTAAAATAAAAGCTTCAAGATTTTTCATTTTTTAAAATTCATTTTAAAACTTAGGTATCATGTTTTTTGTGGCGGTCCCTATTTTTAAGCTTTATAATTACTTTGTTGGTTCTTACAATCATACCAATAACTCTCACTCATATAAAATAGTCATAATTATAAAAAGCAATATTATATACAAGCTTCATTAAAAACCAATAAAAGTTCTTTTGTTAAGGATTTTTTATTATTTTTCTCTATTTCAGACCATTTTCCTGGTTTCCACTACATATTTAAATATAGATTGTTCAATGTCTAGGTATTTTGGGCTTTCATGAGTGATTATCAAAGTTTTGTTTATATTTAAATATGTACTGAAAACCAGGAAAGTGGTCTGAAATATTGTTGTTGGATTCATTTCATGCTAATACCTTTGGGAAAGGCATGTATCCATCACTTCTTTCCACTGCCCCACCAGGACATTTTCAAAGATTGTGATATTTTTATCTAAAAGCATAATGATTTAAACTTCATATTAAATTATTAAATATTTTAGTTATATTCAATAAATTGAGAAAAGTTCAAGTGACATATCTGGTTAGCCAACTCAAGAGCGTTTTGCACCAAAACACTTCTCAGATCTAGATGTTTGATAGATTTATCAAACATCTAGCTTCGATAAATGTTTCTATGTGAAACACTTGTGTTGGCTAACCAGATAAGTTACTTGAACTTTTCTTAATTTATTGAATATTATAGCTTTTGTTATCTATTGAGTACTTTTTGGTAGGTAGAATTTCTGTTAACCTGAAAAACCTATAAAATTTGCATAATTTTCAGTTGTATTATTTATATATATATATATATATATATATATATATATAAGACAAAGAACAAATAGGAAATGTTATCAATCTAATTTCACTTTTAATAAAACTTCATCAAAGACTGAGATATGGAGAAAAAGAAAGAAATTCTGGTATTTTTTACTTTTGTGTTGATTGATTTTTGATCAATCACCACAAAAGTAAAAAATATCAGAATTTCTTTTCTTTTTTTTTCGATATTTTTACTTTTGTGGTGATTGATCAAAAATCAATCACCACAAAAGTAAAAATACCAGAATTTCTTTCTTCTTTTTCTCCATATCTCAGTCTTTGATGAAGTTTTATTAAAAATGAAACATGTTAGATTGATAAACATTTCCTATTTGTTCTTTGTCTTATCATTGTCAGATTCCAATTCATATTTGAACCCCAATCATATCTATCTATCTCTAACATATATATAGTGTGTGTTTGTGGTAAAAATATAGTTTTATGGTATGCTATATTTATAGGTTAAAGTTCTCTATCAGGTATAGTGTATGTAAATATAAAAGTGAACATTGAAGCCAAAACCCAGTGGCAACAGTCTACTTCATGCTTAAATACAATCTTCAGGCCATGTATGTTGCATTTTGGCTAGGCTATTTATACAGAAAAAGGAAAATCCGGTGGACATACAGCAACAAGTGTTGCTTCCTTGGCTATGGTGTTGGAACAGTTCACACATTTGCCACAGAAGTTTACCACACAATGTGCACAGAAACAGGAGTAAGCAGTACAAACATACAGCATATTTTAAAAGAGCTAAGTGGAATGTTTACTTCCAAAGATTATTACATGCAATTAATAGACAATCCAAATAAAAGAATCCAATTTTGTGAGTAGTTTCAACACATGGTAAGTGAGGACGAAGAGCTGGAGAAAAAGATTGTGTCATCAGATGAAGCACAATTTAAACTAAATGGAACAGTGAACCGATGTAACTGTGTTTACTTGGCGCTGGAAAATCCTCACTTGCATGTGGACAAAGCAATCAATGCCTGATGTGCAGTGTTATCTAGAGTCTTAATGGGACCATTTTTCTTTGAATATACTGTTACTCATCAAGCGTAACTAGACATACTACACACCTCCATATTACCTGCTATAAATGAACTTTATGGAAATGATGAATTTTTCTTTCAACAACACACTACAAGCAAAACATGCAAGCTTATCTGAATAAGAATTTGCAAAAACAATGGCTAGAATGAAGAGGTGCAGCTGAGTTCTCACCCACGTTCTTCTGATTTAGCACCTGCAGACTTTTACCTATGGGGGAGCCTAAAGGATGTTATGTATTGCAGAAAACTGACTACATTGGTGGGCCTTAGACAAGAAATTGAAAGTGCATGTGCTGCAATCTTTGGCCAACGTTGCCCAAGCAGTAATTCACTGTACTCATAAATGTCTGGAAGCTAAAGGCCACCATTTTGAGCACCCTCTTGTGATGATAGGGTCCAATGGTAACATGTATTAATCTTATGATGTCTGAATAAATTTAATATTACAATATCTATATAAGTTTTTCCTTTCCTGAAGTGTGTATACATTTTTTTTGGTGGACTCTGCATATGCTGGTCAATGGTGCATTATGGGTAGAAGGTCTGTTGTATTATCCTGACTGTTATTGGGTATGGGTAGGTGGATGGTAATGGTTATGTTTCAAATTATTCTATGTGCTATTTAACAGAAATAATTCTGGATCTGAATGCAGTTATTTGTAGCTATTTTATAGTGTTGTTTGTTAAGTTTTTTTACTCATTATCTATTATTGACTACTTTATTATTTGGCATTGATTGATATTATTACATTTACTTGTGTTTATGTGTACATTCATAGTTTGTTAATTTGATTATTATTTACTTAATTTGTTTATTTATTGATTTAATTTATAATTATTTTTACTCAATACTATCTAGAATAATTTGAAACATAACGGTTATTGCTCATCCAATAACTGTTAAGATAATACAATAGACCTTCTACCCATAATGCACCACTTACCAGCATATATAAATAGTCAAGCCAAAACAAATGGCCTGAAGATTGTGTTTAAGCATGAAATACTGGCACAGCTAGGTGTAGACATCAATGTCCACTTTTATATCTTTACTTTATATATATATATATATATATATATATATATATATATATATATATATATATATAGTTAGCAATTAGACATAATATTTTTATTATCTTTTTTGTTTATTGTAACTTTCACTTTCTTTCCATTTCAGACTAACTGTTCCAGATTTGAGTCCAAACATAGGCATTTTCTGGTACTTCTTCACAGAAATGTTTGAACACTTCCGCATTTTTTTCTTGTTTGTTTTTCAAATTAATGCTCTCATCTACACTGTGCCTTTAGCTGTCCGACTCAGGGAGCAGCCAATATTTCTTATGTACATTCTCACATTCCTCACAGGAGTTTTCAAATCTTACCCCAGCTATTCAGATGTGTCTATAATTTTGGCTCTCTTGCCTTTATGGAAACATCTTTTTGCATGTAAGTAAAAAAGATATTACTCTTTTGTGGGTGGGCAGAATAGAGCAAACTTTGAATAGACAATAAAGAATACATTCTGCATATTGTGCAGCATTTATGAGTAACATCACTACAATATTGATTTTTTTCATTGTCTTCCAAACATTTTCACACTCCTTCCTGGTCTTTTGAACAGGAGTAGAGGTTTACCCCTTGTTTCCCATTTAGGATTGAGTTTCCAGTTTCTTCTAAAGTCTTTCAATACTATACTTCTAATATCTCTACCTAAACTCTGAAATTTTATGTGCTATTTATTTTTTTTCCTTAAATAGGAGTAAATAGGTTCTCCTATTGACAAGTTCACCCTGTTCTTTTGAATAGGATAGAAATTTATCACTTGTTTCCTGTTTGGGTTTCTGGTTCCTTCTAAAGTCATCTCATTCTCTTTCTTTTCCAGCAGTCCCTTGCATCTTGGTGGCATTATTACTGTGCTCAGGTGAATTGATAAATGATTTTTAGTAATTTTTTTTTTTTATCTACAATATACATATTAATACATTTACTGAGCAAACTTTAATAAAAAATTTAGTTTTAAGATTTTTATGGATGTTGGCAACCATTGATAACCCATTATACAGTAGCTCCTAAAATGTGAAGCTGTAAACATACAAAGGGTCCTTTTTCAGCCTTTCATTGACCAAACAAATAATTCTGTGTTGTGTTTCTATTCTTGTTCATATCTGTGTGCACAACAACTAAGAAAGGTCCATTGTACATTCATAAAGGAACAAAAGGTGAAATCAGTGCAACAATGAGAAATGAAGACTTGATTCCTGTTTCCAATATATTTGGTCATTTATTCAAGGATTCACTTGTGCCATGTGAGGGTCGGTAGATGACACTTGAGACAACTGCTACTTCTGTTATGATAGACAACAGATCAGATATTCTCTTCAACCTACTACCCTTTTGCCAGTGGGCAACCCAGAACTATTCCCAGTTCTGTTATTTTTTTTCTAAGCCTATGAACAGAAATTTCTAATGTCCAATCAAGTGTTGCTTGTTTTCAGAAGTTTTCATTTATTTATCATTTTGTTCCATTTTGGTCAAGTGAGTAGCTGCCTTGAAGATCTTATTTCACAGACTTTACTGCTGGTCATAAAAACACTTAAAACAGATAAAAATCATTTACCATCCTCTTCTATGTTATGTCATTTTTCTAGTTATAGACATTTTCTTTTCTAGTTATGTCATTTTTCTAGTTATAGTGGTTACTCTAAACAAGCTAATTTCGAACTAAGCAAGGCAATAATGCCACTAAGATGCAAGGGGCAACTGGGAGTGAAAGGGAATGAAAAGCCTTTAGAAGGAACCAGAAACTAAATCCTAAACAGGAAACAAGGGATAAACCTCTACTCCTGTTCAAAAGACCAGGGTGGAATGTGGATTGGACAATAGACAAACCTACAATTACTGTGTTATGACTTTATGGGTTTATCTTGCTATTGGTGAATTTGTCTCTCTTTATTTTTCTTTTTTTTTATTCTCTCTGAATAAAAGTTATTTTTATTTGAACTTTAGTTTTATTTCCTGAGTAAAATTATAAGACACTCAGGCTTGTGTCACAGTTTTTTTTTAATGTGGGTTTTATATGAAATGAACTGTTTCAAAAATATAATCATTAAGCAGCAACTTTTCTTTTCTTCCAGATTTACGTAACAGTTTCATTGTTACATGTATGTTTATCTGCTGTACAGTATTCTCACCCCTTTTATGGCATTTATGGTTGTATGCTGGCAGTGCCAATGCTAATTTCTACTTTGCTATCACTTTAGTATTTACAACAGCAGAGGTAAGCTTTTCTTTTGTGTTCAGTTCTTATATAAAATGTATTTAACATTTTTAAAAATAAGGTTTATTGTTTCCTAGTATCTTTAAGACCCTATTATTGCTTTAAAAAGTAGGCAAAAATATTCCATTTGAAATCAGCCTGTAAGTTAAAATTGATTTCAAATACAAGGATCACTAGTTCCATATATAATATTACAAGTGCCATGTGAAAAACTGCAGAAAAATTACAGTTGATACATCACTATCATATTCTGACTTCTGCTATTGACCATTCATCTTAAGATTTTCTCTTTCTTTCATCTTCATCTTTTTCAGTAAGACTGGATTCATTTAACCAAAATTGAAAATTATGTCAGCTGATCTTAAAACAAAATCACCTTTTTAATTCCATCATAAACTTACTGTTGTTAGAGCTTGCAACTAGGCATAAAACTTTGATCTAGCTATCATCATTTTCATTAACAAAGGGAAAATACTTGTGATTCTGTATTTAGCAAAAACAACCATCTCCTCACCTTCCTTAGAGCATGTTTCTTCATCACAAGTGCAACACTCCACTTAAGTCTTCTCTAAAAAAATTTTCTCTGGCACTCCTTATTACTGGTTCCCATATTGTATTCATTTCTATGCTTGGTCGGCTCAGGAGATTTTTGTGACCTAGCATATGTACTGATTCCTTAAGTTTACGAATTTTCCAATGATGTTCTTTGTCTATGATCTCAACCTGATCCCACAGAGGGCGGTGATCTCCCTTCTCTCTCCATATGTGGTCAGCCACGCCTGATTTTTCCACTTCCCCTCATGTTACAGCTTTCTGGTGTTCTTTTAGCCTTACCTTAAGGGGGCGGCCTGTCTCTCCTTTATATTTCTTTCTGCAGCTGCACGGAATAGCATACACAGTCTTTAGTCATGTTCTCGGGGGGGGTCATACTCAGGAGAGATATCTGCAAAGTGTTGTCAAGCTTTTGAAGGTTATCCTGATGTTATATGGACCGCAGATCCTTTGTATTTTCTCTGATAACCCCTTCACATAAAGCAGGCAGACTGTTTTCTGGGTGTTGTCCTTTATCCCAGTTTTGGGGGGCTGTTGCCATGTACCCAGGGTAGTTGTTACATTGTAGGGTACTACTTATAACAATCAATTCTTTATCTGATGTCTTTGGGTCACCACTTATGACTTTTGCTCGGTGTTGTATGCAGCGGACAATCCCTTTCTTTATGCTGCATGGATGGTGGGAGTTGAAATTGAGGTACTCTCCGGTAAATGCCGGTTTACGGCATACAGATGTCTTGAACCCATGCTCTGTTCGAGACATTAGAACATCCAGGAATGGGAGTGTGTTGTTACTCTCTTTCTTCATCATGAACTGTATCGAAGGTCTTATTGAGTTCACATAGTCCAGTAGAAGCTGAAAATCTTCCTGGTGTGGCCAGAGTATGAAGGTGTCATCTACGTACCTTAAACATATAGTTGGCTTTAGAGATATAGATTCTAATGCCATTTCCATGTATATATTCATCATTGCTGGTGATAATGGCGAACCTATTGCTAAGTCTTCATCCTGTCAATATATGTGTGATCCCATTCTGAAGTGTGTTGTTTGTGTACAGAAAGTCAACATCTCCATCAGATTATCTATTGGAATACTGGTCTGTTCTTCTAGGGATGAGTCAGAGGCCAATCTGTCAATGACTACTGAGAGTGCCTCCTCCATGGGTACCTTGGTGAACAAACTCACCACGTCCAAGCTCACCATCTAGTTGGATAGGATGTGAACATCTTTGATTATTTCCACGAAGTGGGCAGAGTTTCGGACATATGAAGGAGACTTTCCGATCAATTGGTCAATTATATCTACAAGCAAGCAACTCAGAGGGTGGCACACGGGGTCTTGTCAACTAACAATCGGCCTGAGTGAAATACCGTCTTTGTGAATCTTAGGGAGACCGTATATGTGAGGTAGTTTGGTGTAACGCTGTGATAACTGCCTATACATCTTAGGTGAGAAGTGATTATTGTTCTTGATTAGTATCTGTGACAGTTTGTGTTCCATTTTCATTGTGGGATCCTTTTTTACTTTGCTGTAGCTACCATTGCTAATGAGGTCTTCCAGCTTTCTTGTATAATCTGATGTCCATCACTAGTCACATTGCCTTTGTCAGCCAGTAGTATGATGATGTTTTCATTCCTCTGTAAGGATCCGATCGCCAGCCTCTCCAGTTTTGTTATGTTAGACCTGGGCAGCTTGGCCTTCTCCCAGGTCTGACTCACCTTCCATCTCAGTTCATCCGCCTGAGCCTGAGGGATGTTAAGGCCACCGCCTTGACTCTGGCAATGATGTCCAAGTATGGCACTCGCCTGATGGTTGTGGCGAAGTTGAGATCCTTATTCAATACTGACTTCTCAGAGGCACTCAGCTGATATTGGCTGATCTTGACTACTGCTTTCACTGGTGGGTGATGGACCTTGTGTGTCACCTTCTGATCTTTCAATCTATCTAATTTTTTACTTGGCGAGCATTGACTACATCGAATTCATGTCTGAAGGATTTATCCAGGTCATTTTGGATCCTTCTCTGGTCTTCTTCATTAGTAATACTGTTGAAAAAATCCTCAAGCCTCTGGGAGATATGAGCTTGTAGTTTCTGTTTTATCTAACGATTGTACTGGATTCTCTCTCGGACAAGGGTGTGTCCCACTTTTTCTGTGACTGGACAGGCTCTCCTTGAATTGACGGGAAGTCTTGGTGCCAAGCCTGAAGGGATGAATTGTAGGTCTCTGCATCGGTGTAGGAATGTCAGGTGGTTTGATATTCATGCCAGTTTCTGGTAGGATTTTTCAATTTGTCTCCATATTTTTGGTATATCAGGTCCGTACTGCTCCTTCAGTATCTGTCTATATTTCTGAGATGAGGTATTATGTACATTATTTACATTATTCGGACTATTGTCCTCATCTTTGTTGCCATATTTATAATATAAAATAATAAATATGGCAACAAAGATGAGGACAATAATCCAAATAATGTCCATAATACTTCATCTCAGAAATATAGACCAATACTGTAGGAAATTTGATAAATTATAATGCAAATTTTGTCTTTTTATAAGATTTTTAAAAGTATTTTTAAAATTAAAAAAAGATTTATGTCCAGTTAGGTTTGGCTATTACATTAGTTTATTACATTAGATTTTTACTCTCTTTGAGTTACAGAAACATAAAAAAGAAAAAAATCTTAAACTTTGCCCATTATTTACTAAATGCACAATTCAATATTAACAAAATGAAATTTGTTGCAGCAATTTTTTTAAATATAAATTAACTCCATTTTTCATTCTTGGAACCTAAATTTAAATTTGCAAATTTTCTGTAAAGTTTTCATTTCTTAAATTTATGACTTTCAAATTTTTTGTAATTTCTGCTTCTGTCATCATGTATCTACAAACTAAACTATGATTATTTGTTCAGTATTTTCACTTCTTTTTTTTTTTTTTTTTTTTCCTCCAGATATTTCTAGTTACAGACCTGCTGTATGCTAACTTACGCTGGGAGTATGACCTTACATATGGCCTGAACCGAAAACTTGAAGATGGCAAAGAAGGACAAGTCGTTTTAGAATAGTGTTTTTTTTTTTTGTTTTTTTTTCTCTCATCATTCCTTTTTTATATCATGTGATAAAACAACTGTAATTAAAACTTACCATCAAAAATATTCACACTCTCACCACCACCGCCACTAAACATTACTGCCACCTGTGTTTGGTAATGAATACATATTTGTTTCAACCCTATTCAGTACCACAGAACTGTTGTGACAGAGCAATTTGGTTTGGGCAGCAAAGTCATATTTCAGTTATTCTTCAATTCTAGATATTAATGCCATCTCTGATATATATATATATATATATATATATATATATATATATATATATATATATATATATATATATATATATATATATAAAATATGATTTGTTCTTTTTAATGAAGAATTTTATGTGGGGGCCCACTATGCAATTTCTAACAAAATTTGAACAATTTAATTTCTGCACTTCTAACATAAGGCAATGATAGATTTTTTTTTTTTTATCTTCAATGACTTCTTTTCTTAACATTTTGCTTATATATGTATTTTTATTAACA
This sequence comes from Acanthosepion pharaonis, assembly GCA_903632075.3. NCBI lineage: Eukaryota > Metazoa > Mollusca > Cephalopoda > Sepiida > Sepiidae > Acanthosepion > Acanthosepion pharaonis. The sequence continues at coordinate 431,198 of CAHIKZ030001524.1, read as the reverse complement.
TTTAATTCTTATCATATTGCACAAGTAACGTGTTGAAACTCTTTTGATAGCATTTTTTAACATAGAAGGTAAATATAAAAAGCAAAAAAAAAAATATATTTTTAAAATAGCTGTGGCAAATTAATTTGTATCTTGAACTCCTTACATCAGTCTTTTTCCAAAAAGCATTCATATATTGTTAATGCTTGATTTAGCACACCTTCTCAAATAAGAGTCCCGCCCAATACTTCCCCAATTAACTTAAATAATTGCCCCTCTTGAATAAGTGGCTGAGGATGACTAAATGAATATATTTGAGAAACAAAAGAGGGTGCTTATTTGGATCTGGTAGTTTAAAAACATTAACTTAATTTAAGCTTTCTTTAAAATAAAAACTTGAAATAAGTACCACAGGTGCTAAATGAGGCATTTACAGTAATGTCATTATTAATTTCATAGAGAAACATAAGAGACATTTACAAATGCCATACAGAGCACTAGTTTCCATTTAGCTAGTGTCAAAGAGGTTGTATGATCTTATGTAAATAAGGTTTTTTTGTTTTTTTAAGATATCAACACTAAAAAAAATAATATGAAATGAACATATTTGCAATATGGTAGCAATCAAATATTGAATACTTTTTTAATCAAAATTTTTCTTCTTTCAGAAATTTGGCTCTTGTATCCCTTGTTAAGCACACACAGGCTGTGTCCATTTCTTAAAAGCTTTATGTCTGACACTAGAACAGTAAATGAAGAAAACTCACATGTTTACGCGTTTACCATAATTCTTTTTTTAAAATTCTGTTCTTATCAATACTGGAGAATTTGGTTTGTAAAATTTTAAATTGTATGCATTCATTAAAGAAAAACCAGCAAAACTTAAATGACCGTGAATAGCATCCCTGAGAACAACTTTTAAATATCAAATACTTGTTTTTCTTGATCTCTGATTGGTCTGTGGTTATTTTGAAACAAAAATACCAATGTATAATAATCATGATGATTTTGTTCTACAGTGTTGTTGAATTAAGAAAAGCCATTCAATTAAAAGGCTTGCTAGGTATGTAAACACACGCACAGACACAGCATCAAATAACTGCTGAACACATGCAATATATGAAGAATGAATTGGTGCACCTTCTTGGCCTCACATTTTCTACTGACATGAAGTGGAGTGATTATATTGCATCAAATGCTACATCTGCTGCTAAGAAGGTTGGTTCACTGTGTCATGCCAGACAATTTTTCTCATCAAAATCCATCTTGCACATTTATAAATTTAACATTCGTCCGTGCATTGACTATTGCTGCCATATCTGGTCTGGTGCTCCAGGTATATATCTCCAGATTCTTGGCAAAATCTAAAGAAGGATCTGTAATGTTATCAGTCCTGATCTGGCATCTCGACTTCAGTCACTTTCCAACTGCTGTGACGTGGCTTCCCTCTGTCTTTCCTATAAATATTTTCATGATAATTGTTCTAATGAACTCTCCTCCTTGATACCTTAACTGTGTAAATTTAAGCGTACTGTTAGATTGGCTACTAGGTTTCATCATTTTACTGTTAAATAACTAGATGCAACCATAAGTTTTATTCTAATAGTTTCTTTTTTTCACATTTCTCATCTCTGGAACTCTCTTCCAGCTTCTTGCTTCCTTGCCACCTATAATGTTCAAAAATTTCAATGCCATGTCAATCGCCATCTTCGGTCTTCCTGAAACCTCTTCTTTTATTGTCCTTTCTCTTGACTAAAGTCTTCCCATTCTCTGCCACTCCCAGTAACCCCTTGCATCTTAGTGGCATTATCACCTTGCATGAGGGTGGAATGATTTTTAAAAAATAAAAATATAACTGTTTCTCAGTTTTGTGAGCGAAATTCATCTGAGTAAATGTTAATATATGAAAAGTAATTTCAATGATTATTATTTTTGACTATTTATTTTTATTGCAATGTTCAGGTCATTTTACATTCAATGACCATTATGTCAGCAGCATGGATTGGAAATAATGAAGTAGCCATCAACAATGGGCATGTGGCCTAGTGGTTAGAACATTTTGTTTTCTGACCTTGAAACCTGGATTCAAATCTCACCGTGGTCAATTTGTCAAGGTGACTTCTTGAAGTTATCGGTCTGAGGGAGGTGATCTCAGCATGCGGCACCTTTGGAAAGTGCCTGAAAAGCATCCTACAGGTTGACTTAAGCCTTGTAAGTGAAATTGGGTAGACAGAACCCTTTTGGAGCTGTTGATGGTTGTGCTAGCACAAAGTCACAAGTCATCGTAACCGAGGTTTTGAGCGTGCTGGCTTTGTCCAGACTGTTGATCACACTAGATAACACGCTCTCTCCCAGAAACTGTAACTAAGGTCCGCTCAGCATAGTTGCAATATAAACCACAGGTGGGCTCTGCGGGTGTTGAACAAACACAAATGTACCTGAGCGAGCATCTGCAATAGGGATTAACTAGCTGCCTTAGTAAATGGGTATCCTTGGATACAAGTGGCCAGCCATATAACCATCAACAAGATTTGAATTCACAGCCTTATGCTTGGGAAGCCATCTGACCTGGATATTGCCTTATCAATTTGGCCATGCTTCATTTAAGAAATTCAGACAAAGTGATTAATTTTAAAGATGTTTTTGTGGACAACTTGATTTTTGAAATTGCATTATTCCCAAATATTAGATTTATATCTAATCAAACATGTTCCTATAAATACACATCTATAAGTCAGTAACTCTGCACTTAACAATTTTAAGAATGTTTTACAGAGTTACTTTTATTTGTAGATAATGGAAGTCTTTTTTTTAAATCACTGTTAACATTTAGGCATATTTTGAAGGAGGACTATAGGATTTTTTTTTCATTAAGTTTTCCATCAATTGGCCGCCTCTTTTAATAGCAGCAAAAGAAAAAAAAATATTTGAAATACAGTTGACCTTGATACAAATTTATTCTTTAAAAATTGGTATTTCTATTTTAAACTTGCCACATAAATCAATGTTTCTCTTATAATCATTAATCAGATTGTTAAGAATTGAAATAAGAAACAGAAATGCGTATTTCTGATCTGGGGTTTTAAATGAGGACATCTGTTTTAAACATTTTTGTCCTTGCTCTTTTCTCTTTTACATCTTTGTAACATTTTTTTTCCACTGAACTCTACTAAAGATTTCTACAAAAATATTCTGAAATTTTTTTCTTTTCTTTTCCTTTTTCAAATATGACCTTGTTGATTCATAAAATGATTTTCAGGAAATATTAAAATAGCATTAGCATTTTCAATTATTAATCTTGATAAAAAAAGGAAATTTAATTCAGCAAAATTACTTAATGAAAATTAAACAATAAAGATAAACATTATTTCAGATAGCCTCTAAAAGAATTAAAGAAAAACAAAATAGCAATGAATGAACTGTGATATTTCAGTATTGTTTATTTTAAAAATATATTGATTTACAGAACTTAGTTTTAAATTCTGTAATACCTCAGAAAACATACATTTAACAAGATAAAAAAATAATATATTATGAATGGTTTAAATATGTTTAAAATTACTGTGAAAGGAATAATTTTAAGCAGTTGTTTTTCTTGATTGATTTCATTTTCTATGGGTTATCAACACAAGTTATTTAAAAAAATTTTAGATTATAAGAATTTTTTTTTTTTTTTCTTTTTTCATAATGGTTTTGTGATACTTACTAATTAACCCATAGCTGGAGAGAGAAGAGGTGGATTCATACCTTTCCCAAAGGTATCTACATGTAAGTGAATATAACAAGCCCAACTGGAATTGAATCTCGGCCCTCCAATTAACAATTCCAATCTATTATCCATTACACCACCTGCACATCCCAGCTTACAGCACCTGGTATTCCCAAACAATCATCCATCTAGGTACTGACCAGGTTGAACATTGTTTAACTTCAGTGATTGTACAGGAGGCAGTGTTTCAACATGATGTGGCTGTAAGCCATGTCTTGTTTTGAATAATGGTTGATATTGGGCATATTTGAATGACGGAATTTTCATTGAAGCCTCAACAAATTGTTACTATTATTTACATTCAGACTGTTGTCCTCATCTTTGTTGTTTTTATCAGAACATTTTGGGCATTGTGCTCTCTGGCCTTCATCAGGTGTATGTCAATCCAGGTAACCTACACAGAATTCCAAACTGAACCTTTTATTTAATCTATGGTATTAGACAGTTCTCATTCCACTGCTCATATCTCCTCTAGTTCTTATTTTTAGTACTGCTCAGTTATTGCTCGTCCTGTTTCCACTGAGTCTAAGTACACACCCCTGAGCCCAGGGATTGAACTCACAATTACTATTTCACCAAATTGTTACTACTTTATTAATTCAATTAAACTTTAATAGTTTTATTAAAAATAAAGACTTATAGTTCTTTCTTTTTTTTTTTCTTTCCATATTTTGAATAAGTGAGTGCAATTTTAATCTTTAATTTTCAATTTATATCATTAACTAAAGGATGATATATGTTTACTACACTCATAATTAAATCCAAAATAGTAAGGTTTGTAAGGAAGTGAAACATTTTTGGTTCTGTTAACCTTGCTTTTATAATGAAAATTAAAACTGTTTATTTTGCACTGCAGGACATTTATTAAAAATGACGGAAATAATTGAATAATTGAATAATCTTCCTCTACAATGACCAGTGTAAAAAAAAAAAAAAAAAAGAAAGAAAAAAATGCATCAAAATATTGCAGTTCATTCATTTTTTTTTTTTTTTTTTTTTTTTTTTTCTTTTCTGACAAATATTTTACATGGTATGTAGATTATTATTATTATTATTATTATTCATCTTTTACTTTCTTGAATATTCCATGTAATTTATATAAACTGAAAAAAATGTGAAAACCTAAAATTTTAAGTCCTTCCTATTAGGTTTTCTGATTTTTGTAAATTAAAATGTTTGACTATGCACAAACAAGTATATTACATTTATTATTCATCTGCGCATAGTGTCAAACATTTCATGTCCTTCTTATTAGGTTTTTCACATTTTTTTCAATTGTTGCACTGCACTTTCATGGTGTTAGTCTTTTCATTTCACAGTTTTGTAAGCTTCAAACTGTGCTATAATCATAGCACAGAAATTACGTCCTGGCATCACATGAATAATGTATTAGTTAAATTATTTCCCTTTCAGTGATGGCAATAAAAATATGTGTTTATATAATATTCACTATAATAACTAACATTTAGATTTTTTTTAACTTTTATATATAAAAACAAAAAAAAAAACTGTGTACAAGATATTTTCTATTTATATTCTGTGAAGAATCTTCTGCCTATGTCTTCTTTACCACTTACTCAACTGTACTACACACTACCATGATTGGTACATGTCTTTGCTGGCAACCCGAGTTGTTGAGCACTGTGCACAGCTTCCCCTCAATTTGGGCCGTGATTAATGGTAGTGCCATATTTTTATCTGCTCTAGGGAAGAGACTGGCACTATTGTCTATTCCCCTGTCTCATTTCCTGGACAGGTATGCACCAAGTGACCCATAGTGTAGCACCGAAAACAAGGCATCTCTCAACATGGTCCCCCACTCACACGCTCCTCTGGCTTTCCTCGGATGTGGTAGCCATTTGATGGCTAAGCCAGGTATTTTGGTCCATTGCCGGCATGGTATGTAACGTCGATATGAGGACCAATAGGGATGTCAAGATAGTCAATGTTATTTGTGTTGCTGCTACCATTACCATTGTCAGTTCAAGCATGTTGCCCTTTAGGATTGCCTAAGCATGTGCCAACCTCTAGTTGATGGACAGCATGTCCATTCTCAACAACGTGTGAAAGAGTTGCTTGGAATGAGAAATCTGAGAGCCAAGTTTGAATTCTAGTCAGCTTCGTTAGATTCACTAACATGCAAATACCCTATGAAGGTAGGGATTTATTTCCTCCCTTTACTGTGGGTTAAATAGTAGGACTTATATCTTGAAAAATCATTGTTATCAAAATTATTATTCACTTGCAAAAATGAATTAATTTTTCGAATCGAAAAATTGATAAGCTGTAAGAAGAAAAAAAAAAAAAAAAAAACCTTTTGTGTCTGTTAATGTACATTATTTAAGTGTAATATGTATTCTCTCCTAAGCTATGAGGGAAGCCAATTCCAGAGAATTCCTACTTTGCAGCAGTACCTCCCCCATTGCACTAATACAGAAGGGTTTATGGATACTGACATCAGTGTAGACAGTGGTCATGGTGACTGGACAGTTATTGTCCTTGGCCTATATGTACAAGTCCACATTAAAGTGGACTTGCATCAACAGTGTTGGTATTTACCTACCAACAGAAGTCAGAGTAGTTGCATAAGTAAATACCAACACTGGTGACTTTCTGAGTGAAGAATTTTATACTTAAGCAATTCTTTGGAATATAAAGGTAGCCTAATGAGAGAATTTGTTTTATTTAATTACTAACAATAATACAAGGAAAATTGATACTTTTAATATTAATCTTAATGCTTGAAACAGTACAAATGCATCACTGATCCTAGTAAGTGCCAATCTATACTATAGTAATCCAGTTATTTTTTATGGATACTGTGTTTGTCATTAATATCTTATTAATCTGTGCTCAAAAATACAGGCATTTAAAGTCTCTGTGTTGACAGCTTCATCTTCTGTAATGTAAAACTATTTTCCTGCTTAAATTTTGACATAGTATCATTGCTTAATATGTTTGGCCATTGCAAGAGACAATACCAAAATAATTCATTTTCTCTGTAAATCATTGAATCACATACATACATACATACATGTTTGTTTGTATATATATATATATATATATATATATATATATATATATATATATATATATATATATATATATATATATATATAATATTCACACACACACACAAGGTTAATGATCAGAGTTGAATCAGACCAGGAAACAGTAGTATTAAAAAGTACTCAATACATGTGTGAAAAAATAAAGTAAAAATAACATGTAGAGCTTTTAAATCAGAACGTCACTTGAATCCATTACCTTGGTTTTAACCTTACAGTATCCTCGGGCAATTTTTATCAAAAATGATAAAAGGTCATTTTAGGTAATGGTGAAAAACCTTGTGCCACCATAGTGTGTGTAATAAATATATATATATATATATATATATATATATACACACACACACACACACACACACTTACAAAGAAGAATTTCATGTGTTTTCCATCAAAAAAAGTGTACAACAGATAAACAGACCAACACTAATTTATACATTAATTAATTTTGTATTATTAAAAAAAAAAAAATTGGTCAAACAGTGTATTTCTGGAGGATAACAGTTTTAAGGCAAGATCTCTTTGTAAGTTATGTGCTTAATATTAGTACACAGGGCATTAATAGTAAACAAATAAGAAATTTTCAAAACTTATCTTCCCAACTCAAAAGCTATTATTTAAAATATTGCAATAATATAAGTATAAGCCTGAACAAATATTTAGAAATGCTAATTATATCTAATCTCCAGTAAAATATAAATAGTTTGAACTCTTTACTATATTTATTAACATTTTTTTATCTATTTCTATCTTTAACAGAAAATCTCTGATTATATAAATATTATCTAAGACACATAACCAAACAATTTCAAATAAGAATAGATCATGCAATAACAACGTTAACAACAAATTTAAAAGAAATTTATTATTTACTACAAAAAATTAAAAACTGCCTAGTTATTGAAAATAATATATCCTAAACTTCCAACCTCTTTTATAAAACCAATGTTGCCCACTTGGAGAATGTTTCTAAATAAAAATACACAAAACATGTTTCATGGGATATACCACAACCACACTCTCATGGAGATTCACTTGCCATTTATTGGACCAGAGTGCCATTAGAAAACATATTAATAAGCAGCATAAGGATCAGAGTAACATTAGACAGCTACTCGTAAACAATAGCAAAATCAAACAGACTTCTCAAAGCAATACTCATATAACAAAAACAACCATGTATAAATAAAAATAATTATAATTTAAGAGACTGCATTCTGAAATGTATATTAAAAAAAATAAACACACACATCATTCCTTGCCTATGTCATTACACTCACCAGTTCTATGAAATTCACCATTTGTCTTTACCTACTCTGATGATGACTTAAGAAAGTCAAAAGCTTGAACCATATATCTTCCGAAAGTAACCTTGGACAATTTCTGATGGCATTTACTCCTATATTTGAGAAGGATTATTCATAATTTGGAAAAGTCAATCAATAAAATTAATCAACACAAAATATTTGTTGTCTTTAATAATATTTGCCTTAAAGAACATTTGCTACTTAAATACAGTCTATACACATACCAGGTGTAACAGCAAATCATGCAACAGCAAAATTGTTCAAGTGTTAGATTAAGCTTTGAACTGTTGTATCTTAGAAACGATTAAGGATATCTTACTGAAATTCTCAGAGGTTTTTGTAACACTATTGGACTCTACTTTGAGCAATAAGCATGTATAATTACTCTCCAAGCTTAACAGAAAAATCATGAAGAAATCGATCATAAATGAAAATGACATGTTCCTCATTAATTAATCATAGCTAATCAGAAGCTCATGAAGGATTGATATAAAGCTCAAATTATATATTATTCCAGGATCATTTTCTAACTTATTCAAGATGATCTTTGCCCTCTGCCTTCTAACCTTCTGTCCTGGAGTAACAAAGTACCTCAAAGGTTTCATGTACAATTTCATTTTAAAGTTTTTTTTTTTTTTTTTTTTTTTTTTTTCCACTGCTTTTTGGATTGTCATAGCTGAACCTCCTCTCTCACATGTCAAACAATTTATGGATTGAGAGGGATCTTTTCTAATTGATCTCTTTAGCTCTAAGATGAAATGATGATCCCTCTTCCTGTTATGACCACCTAATCCATTTTTCCTCTCTACCATTCCCTCTTTTTTAAACTTATTCACCATTCTCTTGATGGTTCTTGAATGAACTTTGAAGATGGAAGCCAAAGTATGAATGTTGCTGAAGGCCTGAATGATCTTTTTCCTCTCACTATTGCTCATTTGGGAAGACAGTGGGGCTGACACAAAACGATTTTAACTGGTTCTCTTTCTAGCTGAATAACTTAAATGATTTTTCAGTGATTCTTATGACAAATGGTGTCAAGAAGGATAAATGACTTATCTGAAAACCTGGGGACAAAAAAAGCTCAATTAGTTTAGTGGTTTGTTTTTTTTTTAGATATTAAACATTTTGCAGGATGGACACTTATGCTGTTACACCTTGTGTGTGTGTGTATATATATATATATATATATATATATATATATATATAGGTTTGATAGTGAATTTCCCACTAGTACAGATAAAAGCCATTATTTTGAATGCTGATTTTCAAATTAAACAAGCCCTCCCTAATTAGGAGATTGGCACAACAAAATCTTTCTATTTATCTTCATTTGTGCCATGCTTAGTAAATATAGGCACATACACACAATGTACTCAATAAGTATGCACTTTTTCTTCAAAATGTAATTAAACAGGAAATTTGTTAATGTTATTTGGAGTTAACATTATAGTTAATGTAATAAATAAATGTTAGTTGAGAGAAGAAAGTTGTTTGTCAATACATCACCATAACATCCGTTTTTTTTATTTTTTATCTTTAATGACTTACGTGTGCTGTAGTTCTCCATAAAGCATTTTTGCTCAACATTTCTATTTTCAGTTTAGAGAAATATTCACCCCAGTTATATCCTTAAGGTTCTTGAATTTAAAATAAAAGCATTTATATAATTATAAACAGGCAAAAAAAGAAATACTGCTTTTATCAAAAATAAAATTGTGCTAATCTTTTTTTATAATGTGGCTTAAAATTTAATTTCTCCACTATTTTCTTTTTTTCACAGAAAAAAAAGACTAAGATATACCTTCATTTTGTATTAATATACAGTGTAAAATACTTTTACTCAGGATTCTTTTCTAAATTAAGGAACAGCATCTATGTAATTGTTTGTTTGTTTTTTTTGTTGGGTTTTTTTGTTTTTTTTCAGTAAACTTAAGAGTTGTTAAAATTTAAAAAATGTAAATAAACAATCTTTATGTAGTGTTTCTATTGCATTTATCCTATGTATGTCTTAGATCAAGAAAATACAAATCAATGTTGTCAAATTACATACTTAATCTCAGCTCCTGGGCTTGTTTGCATAAAAGAGAGTACATGTTTGAGTTCAGTGAATGTAAATGTTGTCCAAAAGTTTATGATTGAGCAGTTTCAAACCATAATTCTAGTCATTTTAAAGAATTGGAGAATTCTGTGGCTATATACAGCCCTTATATATTCAAATAATTTCAAACATGATATGGATAACAAATACTGGGTAACTTACAAACAAGATTAACTGTATCATCAGTTATTGAATAGATTTAAAACTATTGTTCCATCATTGAAAATCTTATTTAGATTTGAAAAGGATAGTAGTTGTATATCCAATGTAGACATTTGATATTTGTGTATCATAATGGATACATTCTCCCAAAGCAAATAATTTATATATGATATTCCTATGGCTTAATGTTAGTTTTGAGGTTTTTTTGATATATATTTTTTTTTTTTTTTTTTTTTTTTAGCAGTGGTGGGTATGTGGGTGTACAACTAAACCCCCAGTGATAAAACTTTTTCAGAAAAAAAATAATATACTGTATATACTCGCGGATAAGTCACACTTTTTTTACTAAAAATTTCGCAAAACATTAGGGGTGTGACCAATCTGCTCAACATATGTAAAACAACAGTACCTTGTTATCATGATTTCTGAGAAATCAGAAATGATACCCATAAACACTAAAGTTGTGGTTTTTCTCCATATAGAAACAATTTTTATATATACTGACTCGCTGCTTTAAACTTACCTCATACTGCTAGATTCACATATCCATTACAATAAATAAATAAAATATTCATTGATCCATTAGTCACCATTCAGTGGGGGCCCTCACACTAGACTGATATAGAAACCCTGAACATGCATACATATGTTAAGGAACCACGTGTAGATGTTTATTAACAAAGAAAAAAAAATAGTCCCATGATTCATTCTGCAATATATATATATATATATATATATTGAAACGGAACACTGATTTTGAAAAATTTCAGTTCTGTTTTGATTAGTCTAACTCTTATGTTCATCATCTTTCCATGTTGAATTAAATATAGTCTAATGTTAATTTGTTTTATGAATATGTCCTGAAGATGGTCTACTAGACCGAAACGTCCAACATTGACATTATATTAACATTAAAACAGCATAATTGCATATTAGAATTTTTGTTTGTTTTTTCCGTATATTTTTCTTCATATATATATATTGTCAAATGAAAATGAACAATGATGAAAACCTATTAAGTTATTGATGAATAAATGAGAATGATGTTTGACAGTAATGATAGTAAAGAAGAATTCTTGGGATTCTGTTTTGAATGAATTTTAAAACTGTAACTTGATATATAAATAGATAAACTCTTTTTTCTAAATGTACTGTAACATTTCCTTCTGTAGTTATTTATTTTTTGTCGAGTTGACTCAATATAAAAATAATATGCAGTAAATATAAAAATACTGGTACAACAGTTACTGCCTTTTACTAGTTTATATGATGATTATATTTTAACTGCAAACATATATTAATTTTGAGTTTTGAAATAAAGGTAGATATCTGATAATTCTTACATTTATAAAGTGCTGTGTAACTCCCCAGATTATAGTGCGACCTGTCTGCAAGTCAATAGTAAATCATCATTTATTAAACCATGAAGTAGGAGTGCAACCTATCCACGAGTATATATGGTACAGACTTTTTTAAAATCAATTTTATAGCATAGTGGTATAGTAATTATGAGTTCAGTACCAGGGCTGGGTAGTACAGACTTAGACTCAGTGGAAACGATGATCAATAACTGAGCAGCCCTACAAAAAAAAAAGAAAACAAGATCTCAAACATTGATAGCAGAATAATCTACCACAGTAGATTAAAAAGAATTCAATTCTAAATTCCCTAAAGATTACTTGAATTGACAGACAACTGAAAAAGGCTAGATGGCACAATACTGTGATGATTTTTTTTTTCAAATTTTTTTGTTTGTCGATATCCAATATTTCATGAATAAAATATAATGCTTGCTTTTCTGATATTTTCTTCTGTAAAGGAAAAAAAAGGGGTTTTGCATCAGTTCATACATACAAATAGCAACAACTCAAAACAGTAAATAAGTCCTGTAACCAGAACTTTTGTTCAAGAGAAAACAAATAGAATATGATTAACTAATTACACATAAAAGTATTGATGTTTTTAGTGAGAAGGAAATTTTCTTTAACAGAATTGCTTTATTTTTTCTTTTTATTTTATATACTTTGAACTAGTTATTGAATTAGACAACTGATAGTAGCTTCTGGTCAATTCATTTCAGTTTGACAACCTAAAAAAGTGACCATTTTCAAAATGTTTAATTTCATTTTCTCATACAAGGAACAAGTTATCAGCTGATTATAGCTTTTTGGTATTTTCTTCCATATTACTCAAGGCATTAATGTGCAAATCCTGAATTTTTCAGAGAAGGTATATATATATATATATATATTAAACAAGAAAAAAATTAAAATACTGACCTTTGTTTCATAGCAAATATTGAACAGGAAACAATTTACAGGGATATTCAAAAGATGTAAAATAGAACCAATCCGCCAGTTTTAATATTTTTTTTGTTTACTTACATTACAAAAGAATGATGAAAAGGTCACAAGTTTATGACTTTGTATCACTAACCAAAGGTGAGCCAACTCTTTTGGGAATTTCGTATGGTATGTATATCGGTTAGTATAGCAAGTTTGAACAAAATTGAAGGGGGTCAGTGTTTTAGGTTGCTGAGTTGATAGCTAAATTAATATTTTCATTTAAAACAGGTTTATTTTAACAAGCAGTATTTTAATTTATTTTGATAAAATAAAACTTATTTCATTATAAATTAAATATCAGGAATATCTTAATAAAAATAGTTATTTAAAATATGTAATTACTAAATTAAATGACACTTAAAAACATTAAAATGTCATTTACTAAAATATTTCATTGTTAAAGGTCTTTTTATTAAACTATTGAATGAAGATATTTGATAGGCAATTTAAAGCAATATAAGGGAGATAATTCAATATTTTTCTTTGAACATCAAAAAACAAAATTCAAAATACTTGTTCAAAATTGCCTCGTGTCAGTTTGTTGTGTAACACTAACAGTATTTGAATAATATCGTTCGTTAGTCATGATGAGTTCTACGGTCGAATTCCGTGTAAAGCAACGATCAGTAATAGAATTTTTGGCACAAGAAGGTTGCACGCCCATCGAAATTCACAGACGTATGAAAGCACTTTACGGTGAGAGTTGTATGGACGTGAAAAATGTCCGCCAGTGGGTTCGACGGGCGAAAAGCTGTAGTCGAGGCAAGATGAGTGTGTTTGATGAGCAAAGATCAGGGCGACCAATTACAGTGACGCACGCAGAGAATCAAAGAAGAGTGAGTGCTATGATTCGAGAAAATCGGCGAATTAGGCAAAGAGATATTGCTTTGAAATTGGAAATTAGTCAAGAAAGAGTACAGCATATCATGGAGACGTTGAATTATAGCAAAGAAATCACAAACCAAGACGAAGGAACAATAAAAGAAAGAAATGAAGAAGACAAAATAAAAGAAAGAAAAGAAGAAGGAAAAGTAAAAGAAAAAAAGAAAGAAGAAGAAACATCCATTATAAAGAACAAATTGTGAATTATTCGAATCTTTCTTCTTGTGAATTTATTTTGTTTTATTTTCTTTTTGACAAAAAATCTTGAACGGTGAACACACTGATTAGAGAAATTAATGAAGAAACCTGTGAAAATTTAATAATAAAACCATAAAAAGGGTATCTTCTCAAAAGTAAGTTTTGTTTGAATATTGACTCAAATTGAGTGAGTTACTTAAAAATGGTTTGTTTTCCTTTATTTTAAAATTTTATGCTTAAAGAGAGCTACTTGATTTTTTTTAAAGTACTTCACTGGAATTTGTAGTTATTATAATTAATAATATTGGATTTACTAAGCGTAGCACAAATCCGCAAGTTTGAAGCACGCAATTAATCTGCGAGTCAAGCTTGCTTACATCACCGCGAAGTGGCCCCAAACGTTCATTGAAAAAAATAGTTAATAAACAGTAAAACTTCCCGTGTACACTGTGCTAAAACTCGTAAATTGTCACTAAATTGCAATTAAGGTCTTAAATTAAGTTTTAAATCAATGCAAACATAAATCTTAATTCAATCGTGTTAAAGTTGTTTCGTTTAATTCCATTTTACAAAGTTAATTGACGTAAGTTTGTTCTTTGTTTATATTTTAGGCGAGGAAGTGATTTCCTCACTTTAAAAGCCGGAGCAACTCTTCTTATTCAATAACATGGCTTTAATGGGGGAAATACATTAGATATTTTTTTTTTTTTTTTTTTGATCCTGTCGACTTGGACATAAGAATTGATTAAAATTTTGGACTGCAAAAATAGTAAGTAAAGTGAACTTCCGTAATAATCGTTACGTTAAAACGTGTTACTTACTCTTCTTAGTAATCCATTTATTTTTTAAATTAAAAACGTATGAATTTTATATTTAAGTAACTTTTTAAAAACTTAAATTTTTACAACTTAAAATTACTACAGCCTTTTCCAAATTTATTTAATTTGAAAAATTATTCACTTTAATTGTTAAGTCCGGACAATTTTTCAAATTAATAAATTTGGAAAAGGCTAGGGTAAGTTGTAAAAGAAATTGTCCGTACTACTAACTAAACAATAACAATAACATTGTCATTTAAGTGAATAATGTAACACTTGGCTTATTAACTACTCTACACACAAAGTTAAATTAAGGAAAAAGAACTAAGAAGTATTTTAGTTTTTTTTAGTTGTAATTCCAAGGCTTTTTCGGGTTTGTCTTATTTTTAAAATAACAGCGCTAAAAAAAAAATCGGTTTTTATTTTAAGGTTTGGTTAAAAATAAAATCATCGCCAAGTTGTTTTAGTTTGACGTGACTCAATCTCCACCCTATGAATGTTTTTTCTTTTAAGAATTAGTTAATAATTTTGGCACACATTCCTGGTCTTGTTTTTCTTCGAGCTGCTTCTGTTAGTTTTTTTTTTTTTTTTAACATTTTTTTTGTGTGTATCCACAAATTACAAATATAAATGGTCTTTTGTTTTAAAAATCGAAATTTTTAATAAAAACACTACTCTTAGTACTCAATAAAACATTCTTAGTTACATTCTTTTATTGGGAGGGGGTAACGACTAAAAATATATTCTCAGTTCTACAGAAGAGAAACTTACTTAAAAAATCACTTTAAAGTGGAATTTTTGCTTTGTGATAGAAAACAGTACAACGAAAAAAGTTGGTAAATATCCGATTTTTTTCAAGTTTTTAAATATAAACAGATGCTGAAATTTCTTGCCGTACTCGAAAGATCTCGGCTCTTACCAAAACATTTTTTGTGATCGAATATCGAAATTTAACGTGTTTGAATGTTTATTTCAATATTCGTACGTTAAAATTTAAATGCCTTTTAAAATGCTCGGAAAGTTTTTTTTTTTTTTTTTGTGTACAGTGTAACCCGGATATAAGAGAGTTGTCGGGACCGGAGAAGAAGTCTCTTATATCCGGGTTTGGTCTATTTTGTTTACATTAACACAGGCTCTAATTTGGGACCAGAGAAAATCTCTCTTATATCCGAGTTTCTTATATCCGGGTTACACTGTATTTTGTATTGTTGAAAGTTGCCCATGGATATTTTTAAAGATTACATTGAAGGATGCTGAAATTTAACATTTAATCACACATGTGACTACGAAAATGTGTTTTTTTCTACATTCTCTGTATCTCAGCGTACATATGACAAAAAATTATTGTTTCTGACTCCATTACTACGAAGTTCATCCCTAAACATAAATAAATAATAATGAATCTACTGATGAGGAAATTAAGCTATTAAAAACTAAGGAATTAAAAAGTATCACTTGACAATTGACATTGAGGCTGAACTTTTGAAAATAGCATACTTTCTTACCAAATTCAATAACAAGTTTCTCAATTTTATGAAGGAAGCCTGGAATCAGAAATACATCCCCAAAAAGTGGGGTTTATCACACATTAATGCATTATGGAAACAAAAAGGTAGCCCTCAAAACCTTCATACATCCAGAGGTATCTCAGTTGGATACTTGATGGTGAAAGTATTAATGAACATTGTATTAACTAGGCTCTCATCGTTTTATGAAAGTCAACTCCTCACAACCTTGTTTAGTTTTTGTTCTGGTAAGGGATCTAATCAAATATGTCAAAAAACAACAGGAAATTGCACACCTGACAGCAGCATATAATCACATAAATAGAGATTTCTTCTCATTCATTAGAAACCAGCTTCCAAGCTCTGAGTCCACTGAATACATCGATTTAACATAGGAACTTTATCAATCCACAAAATCTTACATGTCTAGCAAGGACCCCAATACGGAAACATTTCAAACCTCACCAGAAGCACAAGATGAAGAAAATGAGAACGTCAGTCTAATCTTTTCCTAGACTATGCCCTGTGCATTTACAAGCACAGATTAGCACTGGTTATTTAAGCATTCCATATTACATATTACATCCCAAATGAATCTTCTAATAGAAAACAGTAATCTTGCATTCTCTCTCATGGTCAATGTACTGATGATGAAGTCTATGCTGATGACATAGGTATTCATAGCTGGGATAAGAATGATTTTGAACAGAAAATTTCTACAAAGAGTTCAAGGAAATAGGGCTCAAAATAAACCTTTCCAAAATAGAAACTATGATCTGGAATTGAAATGAATGTCACCTATCCTGAATACATCATAAAGATTCAGGATGAGGAATTAGTAAATACTAAAAACACTCTATATATCTCAGCGCATGAATCAATTATAACAAATTTAGTATAGGATATAAGGAAATTGAATATAGGATAGGCTAGAGATAGTTTCTCTCAATGCTATAAAACAAAAACATTAACCTGAGAACTCAAGTCATGTTCTTATTGGATCAAGCCAAAACCATTCAGAAATATCTCAACTATCAGCTTTATATAACTGCTTTCTCAGATCAATGGTTAAAAATATCTTTGAGAAAGTGAACTCTGTGGGTCTTGGCAAAGACCATCCTTCTTCAAACCTTGTGGCACTACAGAAACAAAGAACTGTAGTAAATAATAGAAATCATATCAATTAAGGATTTTCAACAGCAGAAGCAACTAAAATGGATATCACATGTAACTCAAAGAGAAATTAATAACATAATCAAGATCTTGACATTCTACACTATTTCAAGCCTCCATCAATATTGGAAAGAATGATAACAACTACTGAACTTAAGAAACCTATTTACCTGAAAAATTGTTTTAAGAGAAATATTTAAAGAGTTTTAAGAGAAATTTCAACCAAAAGTAATACTAGCTGCTCAGTCAATGAATGCCAAATGTTTCCTTATATGGAAATGGCTAATATTACCATTACTGAAGATTTTATTGTGGTATAATTGTTATAAGCCAAGTACATTCAATTAATTTTTTTGATATTTACTAATAAAAGGATTTTTATTTAAAAACCTGAATAAACTGACACAATTATTTCATTGAATTAACACCCTCCCCCTCACAAATATGATGTTTATTTATGACACAATTATTTTGTCCCTGGAAATATGTACTCAAAAAATGCATGTTTATTTTATACATTGAAAAATTTGCACTGGCATCACTATTCCAGACAGCAGTTGTATTTAGTAGAAAAGAGAATTTTAATGTAAAGTAAAAATTAATGTAATCATCATAGATATAAGAAAATAAAACATTAAAAAATATTATTAACGACAATCACCACAAAATTGGTGATTTCATTCTTCCAGAGTTTGTCTATATTTCTGAGATGAGGTATTATGTACAGTATTTACATTAGTCGGACTATTGTCCTCATCTTTGTCGCCATATTTGTCACAACGTTTCGCCGTTGTATGCGCTCCGCCTTCTTCAGGTGGTTGGAATTTCAAACTAAACCCTTTATTTCGATCGCTGGGGTAGACTGTTCTAATTCCACGTGCCATGTTCGATGGATGTCAGTTATCAGTTATCTCCTGCTAATTTTCCCTCTGAAAGTTCTCCACTGCCTTAACCAGGAATTGAACTCACCTTCTTTGGGTCTGTCACTGGATCTAACCAACGCCTTTATCCACTGTGCCATGTGTCCTTGAGGACATCTGGGTATGAACTTCTGAGTATTATAAACCTAATGTTTTCAGCATCATTTTTACCAGTGCTCATATTGCAATTTTTGCTGTTATCATTGCATGTCTTTACCAGAGTTCATATTGCAACTTTGTTATCATTGCTTTTCTCTGGCACTCCTTATTACTGGTTCCCATATTGTATTTATTTCTATGCTTGGTCGGCTCAGGAGATTTTTGTGGCCTAGCATATGTGCTGATTCCTTAAGTTTACGGATTTTCCAATGGTGTTCCCTGTCTATGATCTCAACATGATCCCACAGGGGGCGGTGATCTCCCTTCTCTCTCCATATGTGGTCAGCCACGCCTGATTTTTCTACTTCCCTCGCGTTACAGCTTTCTGTGTTCTTGAAGCCTTACCTTGAGGGGGCGGCCTGTCTCTCCTTTATATTCCTTTCCGCAGCTGCATGGGATAGCGTATACACAGTCTTTAGTCATGTTCCTCTCTATGGGGGTCTCACTCGTGAGAGATACCTGCAGAAGTGTTGTCACGCTTTTGAAGGTTGTCCTGATGTTATATGGACCGCAGATCTTTTGTATTTTCTCTGATAACCCCTTCACATAAGGCAGGCAGACTGTTTTCTGAGTGTTGTTGTCCTCCTCCTCCTCCTCCTCTTGTACCCGCCTATCCCAGTTTTTGGGGGCTGCTGCCATGTACCCAGGGTAGTTGTTGCGTTGTAGGGTACTACTTATACTGACCAATTCCTTATCTAACGTCTCTGGATCGCCACTTATGACTTTTTTTGCTCGATGTTGTAAGCATCGGACGATCCCTTTCTTTACGCTGTATGGATGGTGGGAGTTGAAATTGAGGTACTGTCCGGTGAATGTTGGTTTACGGTATACGGATGTCTTGAACCCATTCTCTGTTCGAGATATTAGTACATCCAGGAATGGGAGTGAGTTGTTACTCTCTTTCTCCATTGTGAACTGTATCGAAGGTCTTATTGAGTTCACATGGTCCAGAAGAACCTGGACTTCTTCCTGATGTGGCCAGAGTATGAAAGTGTCATCTACGTACCATAACCATATAGTTGGCTTTAGCGATATAATGCCATTTCTTCAAAGTATTCCATGTATATATTCGCCATTGCTGGTGATAATGGCGAGCCCATTGCTAAGCCCTCATCCTGTCGATATATGTGAGATCCCATTCAAGTGTGTTGTTTGTGTACAGAAAGTCAACATCTCCATCAGATTATCTATTGGAATACTGGTCCGCTCCTCTAGGGAAGAGTCAGAGGTTAATCTATCTCTGAGTACTGAGAGTGCCTCCTCCGTGGGTACCTTGGTGAACAGACTCACCACGTCCAAGCTCACCATCTGGTTGGATAGAATGGGAGCATCTTTGATTATTTCCATAGAAGTGGCGGAGTTTCGGACATATGAAGGAGACTTTCCGATCAATGGGTCAATTATATCTACAAGGAAGCGACTCAGAGGGTGGCACACAGAGCACTATGAGCACTGGTAAAAATGATGCTGAAAACATTAGGTTTATAATACTCAGAAGTTCATACCCAGATGTCCTCAAGGACACATGGCACAGTGGATAAAGGCGTTGGTTAGATCCAGTGACAGACCCAAAGAAGGTGAGTTCAATTCCTGGTTAAGGCAGTGGAGAACTTTCAGAGGGAAAATTAGCAGGAGATAACTGATAACTGACATCCATCGAACATGGCACTTAGAACAGTCTACCCCAGCGATCGAAATAAAGGGTTTAGTTAGAAATTCCAACCACCTGAAGAAGGCCGGAGCGTACAACGGCCGAAACGTTGTGACAAATATGGCGACAAAGATGAGGACAATAGTCCGACTAATGTAAATACTGTTCATTCTTCCAATTAAGTAAACATTTTTTTAGGGTTCTCTTTGTCACATGTTTATTAAACTTATATGAAAATTCCAAGTGGAATGTTTATTGGAACTGTCATGCTGGTTGACAAATTCCAACCAATATAACTATTCAAAAACAACTCACGTATTTGGTAGAAAAGTGTACTAACAAGACTTGTATAGAAGAATATCTAATAGAGTGATTTAGGCTTGTAGTGTAAAATATATCTATTTATCTCAGTCTGCTTATTATTCATACATCCATCTAGTAAGCTAGATAGAGAGTGAAAGAGAGGTAGAACAGAAAGTGACTGAAGTTGAGATGCCAAGTCAGGATCAATTACATTGCAGATCCTTCTTTGTATTTTGTCAAGAACATCAAGATGAATAGCAGGAGAAAAAGACAAGATATGGTAGCAGTCTTCAATGTACAGACAAATAGTAGAATTGTAAATGTGCAAGATGGACTCTATTCCAGAAGGCAGTTGTGTTTGGTAGAAAAGAGTATTTTAATGTAAAGCAAAATTAATGTAATCATCATAGATATAACCAAATAAAACATTAAAAAAAAGCTCCTAAATGATTACAAAAAGATATTTTTCTTTGGTTTGAAATGTATGATTTTATTTGAAGTCACAACTTTGTGCTTACAAAATATATTCCAATCAAACGCTTGTAAAATATTATTAGCTTCATTATCAATGACAGTGACTACAAAATTACTGATTTCATTCTTCTAGGCACAGTGGCATAATGGATAGCAGCTTAGATTGAGGAATTGGTGAGCCAAGTTCAAATTCTAGTTCATTACATTCACTTACGTGCTAATATCCTTGGGAAAGGTATGAATCCTCTTCTTCTCCCTCCAGCTATGGGCAAATAGGACAGACTGGGTTCTATAGCCTTGGATGGCAACTGGTCTACCGCAGAAAGAAATGGCAACCTACTGCGGGAAAAAATCTGTCTCATCAGTCATGTATCGAAAGATACATGATCGCGAAGCGTGTATCACGCATGGCACATAACTGACTGAATTAAGTAGACTTTGATCAAGGACCATTTGAAACATTTTATTAGTTTTTATACCATAGAAATAATTATTTTTTTAAATTGTCACATCTTTTAAGATTGTAAAAATTGGCATGTAACATTTAAAACAAAATTTCTTGGTTTTTACATTACTATTTTACTTTCATACATACCTATTAATTGATAGAACAAACAACTATTCCTCGTTGAATCTGTGTAAAGAAGTAAACACTTTAAAAATAAAATACTTGTAGTGATAGAAAGATAAATCAATAAAAATAAATAATAAGACCAAAATTTTATCATCTCTAAAAATAGATGTATATTCAGAATCATTAGTCCATGAAGTCATATTTTGACCAACCTATCAGAAAACCATCCTGATCAGGATAGTAACATCATAATCTAGAGATTTCCTAACCAGAATATATTCACTGATTGTGAACCAATCAGAAGCCAAGTGGCAGTTTCAAAGCAGATCTCTGTCTCACTTGCATACATATGTAACAAGATGAACAGTCAAACTGGTTTACCAGAATCAATGAATTAATTTTATCCATTCATTGATGCTGCAGTCAACATAACATACCCAGAGCCTAAATATAATACTTATGCACAACCCATAGTCTCACAGACATCTGCATATACCTACCTACCTTCTACCATTTACCATAGGCAACAAAGATGTTCACCGTCTTGTTTTGACATACACTTATACATACTTCCTTCAACCATTTAAGTAGGCAACTACTATGTCCAAATATATATATATATATATATATATATATATATATATATATACACAATCCTCCAGGCTCTCTCTCTCCCTGTTTTGCATCAGGACATTTACATTTGAACCTCCAACATATCACTCTATCCTTTTGTATATATACTGTGTTATATAAATATTTATTTTATATATATTAACTGTCTGTGCATTTTCATTCAATCTTTACATAAGGCCACAACATTGTCCTAAGATAACATCCACCAATTACCAAATATTGATAGCTTTCCCTATTAATTTTTGTTGTGGATTACAGGAAGAAATCCGGTCTCCAATGAATGACAAACGCAGGAATGAAATATAGCAAATAAATGTATTTACACAATAATACAATTAGTAATACGGTTAGTAGATCCAGAAATGCGGTTAGTAGCAATAATAATATATATATACAGTCGGGTAAATTCAGTCTCAAAGTAGGATTTCCTTAGAGTCTATGTGCTCGTAACTGTGACTTCCACAAGCGGTTATCTCACACTATTACTCTACCTCCAACTCAATCACAATCACTCTCTACTCTGACTGACTCTGGGTATTTAACGGCAGCAGTCCAAGTACACACTGGTCGAGTCCACTTGTATGAAAAAGGGGTGGACCCCATAACACCCCCCTCCTTAGATCCCTTTTTGTGGAGAGTTAGTATTTTTGTCTCTTATGGTTGATAATCAGGGGTTCGACAAATTTTCTCTTCCTGTTTGAGCTTCTCATTTCTGTGTCTTCCTGCAGTCTTTGGATCTCAAACGCTTTGAAGATTGCATCCATAGAATCGTCGTTTTCTGTGGGTGACAAGCTTGGCTCCTCAACCCGTCTTTTTTTGTAATTGATCGATATGTCTTCTATGTGAAAACGAGTTACTGCAAAAGTTATGCCCAATACCTCCTTTTCGATCTGTGAATAGTTTCTCTCCGCCGGTAATAATGATCTAGATGCGTGCAATGGGTTTGTTCTGTTTCACATCTTGTGTAAAATACACGTACCTACCCCATGTGAGTTCGGGATCAAAATGTGTCAATGCTAACTCTGAAGTTAATTTTTGTACTATTTTCTTAAATGCTTTTTTACAGTCCTCTGTCCATTTCCAATTATGCTCCTTTTTTAGTAACTCATTTAGTGGAGCCCTCAGTTTATGTATATTATCAATAAATTCACTTTGTAGTTCTGCAACATTTTTTGGTTCAGGCATATTTTTAATTGCCGATGCACTCTCTGGGTCCGGTTTCCTGCCATTTTCATTTATTATCTGACCTAAATATTTAATTTCGTTTAGGAAAAAATCACACTTTTCTCCTTTTACTTTGAACCCAAAGTCCTGAAGTCTTCTGAAAACTTCCTTTATATGTGATGTGCGCTCTTCAACATTGTCGCTCTTAATTAGAATATCATCCAGATAAGCGGTCGTGAAATTCTGGCCCATGAGCATTGTGTCCATCGTTTGTTGAAAAATTCCTGGTGCAACTTTTACTCTGAATGGTAGTCTGTTGAATTTGTACAACCCTTTGTGTGTATTAATGCAAAGGATTTTTGTACTCTCTTCTTTTATTGGAATTTGTAGATAAGCCTCACTAAGATCTATTTTTGAAAATATCTTACCGCCGTTGAGCTTTGTAAATATCTCCTCTAGGCTCAGTAATGGGTAATGATGGTCTTTTATTGCCTTGTTGAGTCCCATCAAAAAAGCTGCGCATACGCAGATTTCTCCTGACTTCTTTTTTACATAAACCACCGGTGCTACCCACTTGCTAAACTCTGTTTTTGATAGAATCCCAGTTTGTTCAAGTCTCTCCAATTCTTTGTCTATTTTTTCTATAGTAGCGAACGGTACATTTCGTTTCTTTTTAAAAATTGGTTGGACGTTTTCTTTTAATTCAGTTTTGGCCTTAAATTTGTTACATTGTCCCAACCCACTTGAAAATACCTCAAGAAATTGGTTATATAATTCTTCCTTCAATTTTATAGTATCTGATGGTTCAACCTCTAACTTTTTGCAAAAAGAGTTGATAGGTAGGTCTCAAATGTTGAACTTCTGCATTCAGTCAATACCTACTAGATTTTCAGTATCTTTCATGACGTATATCTTAAGTTTTTTTGTTTTGCCGTGAAATTTAACATTCACGATTATTTCTCCCTCAAATTTTATTCATTTGCCTGTAACTGACTTGGCAATTTTTTGTGTGTAACATGGTAGGTCTGTTGAGTTTTCTCCATGTCTGTAAGTTGATTATCGTGAGGTCGGAACCCGAATCCAGTTGTAATTTAATCTTTTTATTTAAAATTTCCAGTTCCACATATTTCCTTACATTGGTGTTGTCATCGTCATGCATCCTTGTAGCTCTTATTCTATTAGTATCTTTTCTATTTCTACATTGGGATGCCTTGTGGCCCTTTTTTCCACATTCCAGACAGTTTTTATATCTAAAGCGGCAATCCTTGTTCCAATGTAGTCCTCCACATTGATAACATGCTGATGGGGTGGGAGGCTTATATTTACTTCAATTTTCGTCAATTTGTCCTGTATGTTGTACTTTTTTTCTTATTATAAAATTTTCTTTTGCTTTCTGGGGAGGGTGGGAATCTTTGTCATTGTGATAAAATTTTAGTTTTCTTTCCGGGGGGAGGGTGAAGAACGTAGACTTTTGTTTAACTTAATGGATTCCGGGATGAAATCCGGTCTCCAATGAATGACAAACGCAGGAATGAAATATAGCAAATAAATGTATTTACACAATAATACAATTAGTAATATGGTTAGTAGATCCAGAAACGCAGTTAGTAGCAATAATAATATATATATACAGTCGGGTAAATTCAGTCTCAAAGTAGGATTTCCTTAGAGTCTACGTGCTTGTAACTGTGACTTCCACAAGCGGTTATCTCACACTATTACTCTACCTCCAACTCAATCACAATCACTCTCTACTCTGACTGACTCTGGGTATTTAACGGCAGCAGTCCAAGTACACACTGGTCGAGTCCACTTGTATGAAAAAGGGGTGGACCCCATAACAATTTTATTGTAAGAGACATTTTTTTTTAATAATTCTCTATTTTTTTCAGGATGGAGGCAATTATGGCCCTTCACACATTCCTTTTTCTTTATTATCTATGAATTGCAGTGACTTCTTGATAAGGATAATGGAGTGGTAACCTTTTTATTCTCCATGGTTTTGAATTTAGAGTAGTCCTTCTTAACTAGCTACCATCCAAGGCTAGAGAGCTTAGTTTATCCTGTTATTTACCTCTAGATAGATTCCTGTTTTTCCCAAGGGCATTTGTACAAAAAGGAAACTGAGTAGGAATTTGAACTCTGGCAATTCCATTGTTACACTATTTGCCTATCAATACAAGATTTAAATCAACAAAAAATCTTTAATGACTAGTAAGACTTAAAATTTATGGCATAAAGTAATGTTATCCTTATTGTATCAGATAATTGTGCTATGAACTTTGTACACTAATGCTGTGGACAATTTTTTATTTTGATGAAGTATTGTAAAGTTCCTATGTTGTACATGCTGTGTTTGTATTATTCAATGTCAACACTCATTAGTACCAAGCCTACCATGTCGGTCTATTAATAAGCTTTGTGTTTGAAATCTTGGAATAGCTCTGACAATCTTTACAATGGCTGAGAAAATTCAAGCAATGTACTTGCATCAAATTTTGCATGTAGTCAAAAATCTGCTAAGAAGTTCCTTGAAATGCTCTGTCAGGTTTTCAGTTGGGTGACAGTTCAAATCAATGAGTGTTCAGTGTGACTAACAACTAACAAAAAGTCAAAAAATGTGAAAAAAAAATTTGTGAGCACATCCATGGAGACTACTGCTAACAGATTCACCTGTTCTCTTATATGATTGGATTGTTATGGAGTCTGCCAGGAAATCCTCGTGGAGAACCTTAACATTGTGTTGTGTTGAAGATAACTAATCAACTGTTGATAACTAATCAAAACCAGTGAGGGTCTCTGAACCTTTCTGAAAAGGTTACTAATGCCCCATCTTTCATCTTTAATCCTCACAAGAGATGAAAGTTGAATTTACAGTTATAAACTGGAGTCAAAACTGTCATCACAGTTGAAATTCAACAGTCAGTAAAACCAAAGAAAATGTGGCAAGTGAATAAAAGCAACAAAAAGTATATTCATATTCTTTCTCTGGAACACTATAAATTCTAATTTTTACTGCAACATTTTCAGGCACTTGAATTGTGCTGCAATTGATTATTGCATTACAGCAATGTACTCACTCTCACCTCTTTGAAGACAATGTAGTTTTTTGACGGATAACAATATAGCAGTTGTCCTGCACTTTCTATACTCACCTGATATATCTTTATTGTTTTTTGTCCCTAAAATGAAGTTTAAGTGGAAGTGGTGTCACTTTGAGACTAGATAAAATTCTAACAGAGTCACAGACAGTTTTTGACAGTCTTCAGGAACAGGAAATCTTTAATGCTTTTGAGGCATGGAAATGGCAGTGGGATTTCTGTATGCATTCTTAAAGTTGTTTATTTTGTAGGGGATGGTAGCGAAATTGAAATTATTTCTGTTTTTAACTTTAGTCCAGGAACTTTCTTATATGACCTTGTATAAGTCCTTTCTGTAACTTTGTTGGTCCAGGGGTACAATTTAGGTAAGATTTTCATAAATTTCTTAAAAATATCTAGAATAGTTACTTTAATTTTAGGATTCTCTGTTGAATTATTGTCAATTTTTTTGTATACATTGCTTTGTGTAAATATACGCATATAATCAATTACTAAAGGCATCATTGAGAACTAGAATTTTCCTAAGTCAAAATTATTCAAAACTAGTTTGGTAATGGTCACTTCACTGATGTCAAGACAATAAAATTTCAAATCTAAATTGGACAAACTTGACCTTCATACCAACAAAAAACAAATTGTCAAAAGGACAGTTTTTCCCTTGACACCTTTATTATTTTAACTACCCTCACTCCTCGACAATGTTTATTGTTTTAAAAAACAATGATTAGAATTGTAATAAAACCTAAACATATGAAAGTGAATTTATACATTTTTTTGTCCTTGAGAATTTACAACAAAAATATTAAACACTATTTATTAGATTGTTTATTTGCAAAAATAATTTTATATTTACAAAATTCTAAAATGTAATAAAATTGTATTAAAACCAATGCAATGCAATATTTATCATCTAATTCGTAAAGAAATAAATATGAAAAAAATTATTATTCATAAATTTATAAACATTTATTAAATTACTAAAATATGTGAACCAACTATAAGGAAATCCTTATTATTTACTATTTTATAAAGTTTGTATCAATTAGCAATTAGCTAATGTTTTGCCAACCATTTCAATAAACAATGTAATAAATAGTGTAAATAAACAATCTAATAAATAAATAATGTTTATTATTTTTGTTGTCAATTCTCAAGCACAATGAAATGTATAAATTCATTTTCATCATATGTTTAGGTTTTATTTCAATTCTAATCATCACTTTTTAAAATAATAGACATTGCTGAGGAGTAAAGGTAGTTAAAATAATGGTGTCAATGGAAAATCCAACCTTTTGACACTCCATTTTTTTAGCAGACACAAAGGTCAAAGTTTGCCCTAAATTATTTGTACATTTAAAATGTTATATTCATTAGAATGTATATTTAGTTTAAATAAAGAAATGATTTCAAAGGGCCAACATATTTTGGTTTATGCTCTTGTTAATCAAGGGTTAATACCAGACAGAAATGGAAATTACTTCTCTTGATACAGATGTCCATTTCAATTTAATTCAGATTGTGTGGGTATGTATATTTTAATTCTATGACATATTTAAATTTCTATGAAGAAAAAAAAAACATTTTAAATAATTTTATTTATTACTGATTAATTTCTGAAAAGGTCAATAAAGTTATAATTGTTTTTTTTTTCTTTGGTTTAAAAAATTAAGTGTATTTTTTGTTTGTCTTCAACTTTATAATTTTATTGCTCAGCCCACAGTAGGGGGTATTTCAACTGAGTATGAAGGGAAGTTATGATTCCAATGTCTTATTTCAAACTCAACCCAATTATGCATGTGCTTGTGTACACATTAAAAAGCACAAACACATGAAAGTTACATCAAAGCAGCCAGATGCATATAGATTACATAAGTGTGTGACTTGCAGTTTACTGAACAATTTTATTTTCATAATCATTATAATGATTTATACTTACTGAGTTTTCATACCACTGATTTCTTTCATTGGAGATTAAGTGACAATTTTCTTCATTATTTTAGCTGATTTCTTGTATTGTAATATGGATAGTTTTAATTCTTTGTTCCATTCTGTCTATTTACAATGCTCTTCAGGATTGATCAAAGGTTTTTTTTTATTCAGTAGTCTACTTGAATGACAAATTTTCTTGTTTATAATGACAAGGTTGGATGATTTATCTGAATGTTAATTTACTTTTTCTCTTTTTTTATAGACACAGTAAGGTTGCCTCTCCATGTCTTTTCTATGAATACTTTCATGGTAATTGTTCAGAGGAGCTCTTTGCTATGGTAGACTTATTTTTAATTTAAGCACAGTACTAGACTGGTGTTGAGATTTCATCAATTTACAGTTGAGCTGGTTAGATGTAACTGTAAATTTCATGCTAACAGTTTCTTTCCTTGAACTTCTCACTTGTAGAACTCCCTTCTGGTTCCATGCTTTCCAGCCAACTTTAATCTGCAAAAACTACTGTCTTCTAGATTACTCTTTTCTCTTCTCGTTCATTATTAATGTTTCCGTTCCTAATTGTTTTTCACCCAGTGACCCCTTATGTTTTTACTGCCTTGCATGGAGTGAAACCAATTAAAAAGTTTATGGTTTGGGTGGAATTTTTTCTATTTTATATTTAAACTATTTATACTCTAGTACAAAAACAGGGTTATTTATCAAGGTATATTAAATCAAGCTTGTTATAAATTTTACTGAAGACAATACAAAAAAAAATATGCTTTAGATTTCAATTATTTTATTACTAATTTAACTCCATTTTTATTGTTGTTTTTTTATCAAAGCACCCTGTCAATATATCCCTTAATCCCAACAGCAAACAGTGACTTTGCAATGAAAAAGTAGTTTCTAATGAAACTTTAACCTACATGTTATACCAAAGCTGCTACTTCCTTTTTGATTTTGTACTATTTGCTTGAGCACTTGAACAGTATATCAACTAAAAATGTTGAGATAAAAAGCAATAGCAATAAAACTGACTTAAAGTTGTTATAATAACTGTAAAAGTGAATCATCTAAAAAAATATTTTAAAAAAAATCAATTTATGTTTTTGTCTTTGTTTCTCTCTCTCTCTCTCTCTCTCTTTCTCTCTCTCTCTCTCTCTCTCATCAATATGGTGACAGTCACACATGAATGTATAACATGAGATCACATCAATCTAAGCTACAATTATTTTTCACCTGACAGATTGCATCTTTGAAAATGCTATGTCATTTAAATATTAATATTAATAATAAACATTTGAGTTGCTTTATGGACTTTCTTTTATTGTTATATTTTGTAATTTTTAAAAAAAATTATTTTTGTATTTTTATTTTTATCACATTCAGCACTTAGAGCATTAATTAACATTTGTACGACTTTACCTGTTAAGTGCCTAACAGCATTATGTTATGTTTGCTTTTTGAAAATCACATTTAGTTTTTGTTCTCATCTCCATTCCCTGCTGTGACTAACACCTGCTTTACATCAATGTTATTTACTCTCTGGAGAATTACCATTGCTCTATTTTGGGCCTGCACATGCCAGGAAAAAATAACACTGACACTAAATGGCATTAAGCAAAAAAAAAAATTTAAATATTAAATTTAGAAGCCTTGTAAGATGTATGCTTTTGTGACACTATTTAGCTGTGGTAATTGGCTAGCTAATTAACCATAAAAATTAAACAAGGAAATCCTGGAAACAGAGAGAAGATAGCCCGAAAGATATACCATTCAATATTAAAAAGATTTGATTTTATTTCTGAAAAAAAGTTACTTTTCACAAAAGATAGTGGACCCATAGAAAAAGCCATATGTGAGATTTTGTCAAATTGATTAATATTGTTGTAAAGAAATGCATTGCCAAGGGAAACGTGAGAATTCGGAAAAAAGGCAAAGCATTAAGATATCGGGCAGACCACATGGCAGTCATAAAAATTTTGGCCTGAGATGATTGTCGATACAGGGTAAAGAGAATCAATGTTAATTATCTTCCCAAGATATCATTTATTTTTTTTTTTTTTGTTTCTTGAGTGCCAGCAAGACAAAAGCCATATGGTATTTGAAAATTTTAGGCATGAGAAAAGATAGCGTGGAAGAATCAAGATTGGGAGATAAAGAATTTAATTTCTCAAGAAAACACAGATTCCAGTAAAAGCTAACTTCATGAAGGGACCAGATGGCAAATTTTGACAGTGATTGATGGAATCTGTAAAGAGTGCTGGCTAGGTGGATTCTGAATGACAAAAAGATCTGATAGATTTTAAGTGGCAACATGGGATTCTTAAAAATTTTGGCCGATGAGGAAAAAAAAAGAATTTTGTAAACAAAAATTCTGGGTTATAATTTTAAGGAGGCCAGCTTAGCCACACCTGCACGGCTGGGATGCCATTGGTCAAGTGGTAGCAATGGTGATAGGTGGAGGTAAATGGATGAGAAGGACAGAGAAGGTATTAACGCTCTCTGAAGGGATTGGTACGAGATATCATTGTGAGAGAGGAAGAGTTTAGGAGGATAGCTCTCTTCCGACCTCCCTTCACGGACAAGGGAGACCCCCTCAAAATGGAAAGTGATTAATTTTCCAAAAATGGGAAGTAATCAATTTTCCTGGCCTGACAACAAAGAGATTTCTTGTTGGAAATCAAGATTTACCAAGAACACCAGACTGCATCTAACCCCGCACCGGTTTTTGGTTGGTACCGATATAAACAAACGTCCTCGAGCTGTTCGACAGTCAGAGTTAGTTCGGGTAGTGGAAACCAGAATGTTGCCTCACAGAAGCTGACTGAGAGATTCCACAACCTCCGACTTCGCCTATCCTACCAATAGCAAGTTATACTGATGAACAAAGCCAAGCCAGCACCTAGTTGACTTAAGATACCAAAACTTGCTTAAGAAACATAGAAGTGTCGCAATCCATAAAAAAACAGACTGGGAGGAAAACACACTCCTGTGTATAACAGACGGATAAAGTTAATTTGTTATTTCTTAACATACTTGAACCTCTTGGGTTTTTTCTTTATTTGCTTCTTTTTTCTTTACGCATGTGCGATATCACCTTCAGTCTGGACTCAGCTTACACTACATCCTGACTGATCTCATCTACCTAAGATCAAAATCACAACGTGAGTAGGTCAGACTTGAGATTGAAGCAGTTACTTCGGTAACCAGACGTTGTAGGTGAGCTGGGAACAATGGAGCTGGTATCAAACCGGGTACAACCACCAATCAACTGGGACACAGGCTGGTCGCAGCAACTATGAGTCAACCCCAAAACGCAGGTGGAAGAAACATTACAGCTTCGTGCCACTACTGGGAGTTGACCATGGGCTGACAGCGCAGTGTCACACTTTACAAGGCTTTTTGAGCACTTTCTGCTACTAAGACAATCTCTGCTCCTTGCTGGTCTTTAGTGTATAACAGGGTAGGTAAGTTAGGGTTGATGTAGTAGTAATCCTGACTTGATATTATTTGAGTGTTGTTAAAGTAATTACCCCATTGCTATATGTATTTGTAGGGTAGGAGGAATACTTTTCTCTTTTTTTTATATTGAAAATGAAATGAATTAAAATATACAAGAATAATATAAACAATACAAACTTCAGACACGTGTTGACATAAATAGCAAGAATTTGTATTTTCTTTTGGTGACGTGAATTACAGAATATTGGTAGGGTGTGTGTAAAAATGTTCTCAGTGTGTCTTTTGTTTAAAAGTCAGTGCTTACTTGGTTTGGGCCCGAGAATTTTGTTTGTGAGGATGTGTTTGAAATTATCTGTTTTTCAATCTTCCAGAAGGCTGGCAGATGTGTGTTTCTACTGACTACTACTACTTATCTATTAGTCTCTCCATGTGGTCTAAAGGTCGTTTTTATAATAATGAGGGTTAGGATGATGAAATATCCTTCTTTTCTATCATCAATTATGACAAGGTTATTTCTCGAATGATGAAATATCATCATCTTTCTAGACCATATGATTGGCTTCTGTGTGATTTCCTTCTGTGTGAAATGAGTCCTATGTTGGAACTGAAGAGAAGTCTGCAATTACCATATGGTAGGGTAGGAAATGTTCAGAGGATGGAGATCTCTGGTTTTTCTTTGGTCTCTTTTCTTCTCTTCTGGTGTTTTCGAAGGATGTTGTTTTTTCATCGACTGCTCTTCTCCAACTGGTTCTTTCTGCAGCTTCCATCTCCCAATTGACCAGATCAATTTCTGCCCTCATCAAGGTGTTTTGAGATGATCCTTGAATTGATGACATGGGGCTCCATATGGTCTCTTACCAAATGCAAGCTCTGAGAAGAGGATTTGTTTGGGTATGCAGATGTCTGACATTCAAGCAATAATACCATAATATTATATAATCTAATATAATTTTCTCAAGATATCTGATAATGTAAACAACATGCTAAAACAATAAATTTAACACTGCAATCAGATTTCACATGAAAATCACTGTTATAAGTCGGTTTTCAAGACTGAATTTAAGTCACAATTGTTATAAAACTAAATAAATGATATAAAAAATATATAATAAAAAATTTTTAGTTAACTTAAGGTGTATAATTTTGTAGGAAATGTATTTTTCCGATAGACATTTTTTTCTTTTTATGGAAATAACTTAAGGAAATTTTTCACTTTTAAAGACTTTTAAGTTTTAAAGTGAAAGCAAGTTTAGTAGGAGTTCAATTCAAAATGAAATATACTAAGCCAAACTGGATATTAATTTTGTGTCCAATATGACAGTAAATGTTCATTTTTACATTTTTAATACCTTATAAACTCTGATTTTGCATTTGCCTTTATAAAAATATGTGGGTGGACTAAATTGTTCATAGGCTGATTATGAAGGAGTGATACTAGAGCTGTGGAATTTTGCATGCATTGCTTCTTTCCAGGTAAATTGACATCTGACTGTTCAAAGAAAACTTCAAAAATAACTAGTAGCAACTTCTCTTGAAAATGGACAAAATTTGACATTATGGTATCTGCAGAAAAAGAGTTTAGTCCCCAAGGACATTCATGCTGCTATTCATGGTTGCTATATTAGGTGATGACACTCTGCAACTGCCACCATTGAAGAAAACATTGATCATATTCACTATATAGTGATTGATGACAGGCAAGTGACTATAAATCACATAGCCAATGCTATTAGTATATCCCATGAGAGAGTTGAGAATATGCTATAACAATGAACTTGGCATGACAGAGGTTTCTGCTTGATGGGTGCCATATCTTCTGACATCAGATCAAAAGCATACCAGACTGATCACATCACAGAGAATTTGAGGCAGATCCAGCTCATTTCCTTGAACATTTCCTAAACCAGAATGAGTGTTGGATTCATCACTTTGAGCCAGAGATAGACAATCCATGCAGTGGAAACACTCCTCCTCACCTGCTCCAAAGAAGGCCAAGGTCATTTCATCTGCAGTGAACATAATGGCCTCAGCATTTTGGGATGCAAAAGGTATTGTGTTTATTGACTACCTTTAAATGGGCCACACCATCAATGGAGAGTACTATGCCAACTTGCTGAGGCAGTTACAAAAAGCCATTAAGACCAAACACCCAGGAAAACTGACAAAAGAGGTTTTGTTTCATTAGGACAATGCTCCAGCACACAAATCCTCGGTTTCAATGGCTGTTGGGCATAACTGTGGCTTTGAACTGGTTGATCACCCTCCCTATTCTCCTGGTATGGCTCCCATCTAACTATCATCTGTTCCTTAACATGAAAAAACATTTGGCTGGGAACCCATAACACAGTGATGATTATGTCATATCTGCTGTTGATGACTTTTTTTGACCAACAGGATGAAAGCTTCTTCACCAATGGGATCCAAGCACTGCAATACCAGTGGAAAATTTTATATCCACACAGACTATGTTAAAAGGAACATTGTATTTCTATATATAATATATCCTGCATGTGTCATTTTCATGAATACTAGACAAGACACTTAGAGAAAGGAACTGATAAGCCTTGTTTGAAACTAGTTATGTTTTCCATAGCTGAATTCATAGAAGTTAACCCGCCTTCAGATGAAACTTCTTTTATCATATTGTGTTAAAGTTACACTTACAGTATTTGGATGAACCTAGGATGAAACAGATATCTGACTCTTTACTGGATTTAGTTATTAAACAATGATCGCAGCTGGTAGATGAACATCCTTGGTAACTGGAAAAGCAAACTGGAAGAGAGACTCCTTTGTTCCTAATTTTTGTTAAAAGGAAATGATATAAAAAAAAAATGAACACGTATTTTCCTAATTTCCACTTGAATTTTATTTTTAGTTTGACTTTATATTTGAAGAGGATATTAGATTTGAGATCCTGAATATTCACATTTTTTTTCAAAGAAAAATTCATGGAAATTTGGAATTCCAAAGTCTAAACTAAGTTAAAGGCTAATTATACTACTTTTTATAGAATATATATATATATATATATATATGTTTTATAGAAATACTTCAATCATAATTATATTTTAAGCTAGGTACCTCCATGAAATGGGTATATGTAAGGTTTAAAATTAATTTTTAAAAATGAAAAAGCTTTCCTGAAGCTTCAATTTAGCTTTAAATGAAAGCTAAAGAATTAAATTTACTACACCCAGTGAGCAAAATATTTTGGTGTATTTCAGACAGAAATTATATTGATTGGAATAGACTTTCATTTTTTTTTTCAGTAAAATCGATAACGTCAGCCAATTTTTAGACATTTGTAAACAAAACTTATTTTCCATTTCAAAAATCTTGCAAAATTAAAATATATATTTCTGAAATGTTATTTTAGGAAAATCAGCAAATTTAAAGTTAATCTGATTTGAAACAAATATTACTTACTTATAGCATAAAGTGTTGTATACAAGCATTTCCTAACCATGGGGTTTCATTTTTCTGACATGTTAATTGATTTATTCACAGCAGATAGACCACCTAACGTGTTCATAGTTAAATATGGTTTAGCAGACAACAAATTTCATTAGGGTTTTGTTTTTGTGTTTTCATGTAAGCAGGGACAACCCTTAAAACATGTGACCTTTTAGGAATAGATTTATCAGTTTGTACATCCATGCTTCAGAAATTATACTTTTATATACATATATAAAAACAAATCAAAGTTCTTTTAGAAATAGTCAGGGATCTTCAGATTGTAATAAGCTTTAAAATATATGATTAGTAAATATAGTTTTATTAATAACAATATTCCCTAAGAATTATCTCATCAAAATTGAACTTTAAAAGAGTCAAAAACTATATAAATTATTCAATTTTAAATTGTAAAAAATGAAAATAAATCTTGTAAAAATTCATTTTCATCTTTTTTTTTTCTTCAGACAATATTGTTCATAAAAGCAATTAAAAGCTTCTCTAATTAAATAAGGTCTTAGTTTTATTGCATTTTTAATTTTTTGATTCAGAATAGATTTTCAGTAAAACCAGGTCCAATTTTGCAAAAAACATGTTGGTGATTTAAATTCTTCAAAAACTTCTGCTTTTAACTTATATAGTCACTAAAAAATAATCTATTATGGAGTAGTTTCACAGTGGAGGCTTGTATTTGTACTAAGTCAGTCCTAAAATAGGTTCAACATACAAAACGTTAGGAACTTCATATAATAGGTATGACGCAGAGAAAATCTAGTTGTGGTCGCTGATACTTTAGTATCTGACTAATGGTCGTCTGGCATTGACTGACTGACTGACTGACTGAACCCACTGAGTGACTCCTACTACTCCTACTTATTATAGGTGGGAGAGTCTATTAACTATAGAATAGGTGTGTTCCTCTATAACATAATCTCAATGAATTTCTCAAGCTTTCATAAAATTAAGTAAAGCGGAGAAACATGTAAAATAAAAAATATTTTTACCAAGATTTTCTAATAAAAAATTTCAAAAATAATTTCATTCATTTGTGAATAAGTCTTGAAAATTTCATTAGAATCCAACAATTATTTGATTTTTACAAGAATTTCCAAATTAATGTGTCTGTTGCTGCAAAAAAGAAGCAAAAAATTTGCTATGTTAAAAAGGTTAGTACAATGCTGACACAAGAAAAACAAGTTTTTTAATCGAAATTTTGAATGTTCTAAAAAGGAGTAAAAAATTTAATTAGATAATAAAAAATACTTTGATCCTTCCTCTTAATAATAACATAAAAATTTTGTCAATAAAACTATCTTTTCATTATGTTTGAAGCAGGTTTTCATCAATTACATTTGAAGCAGGTTTTTATCACGGTATGCTGATTCTTAGCAATCTCATGGAGGTACTTATTTTAAGCACTGACTTCATTTAAGAAGAATTCAGCTTTTCTTATTTTCTTAACATTCTAACTTTACCACCCCTCCACTATTCTCCAACTTTAGTCTATTTCTGCATGAATAAACTAAAAATTTTATGATAAAATTTGGCAGATTTACATATTAACATTTTAATGTTAGATTTCCTATATCTAAATTAAGTTATCAAATGATAAGCCAAGTCATTTAACACTTTCTCAGCTGTGGACACACTTCTACTTCTTTACAACACTTAGATTGCCTACTTTCAACATATATATATATATATACATTTTCAAGACAGATGTCTTTATGAAACTTACATTGCCTGCTGTTGATATATATATATATATACATTTTCAAGACACCATGAAACGTCAGTCCCTAGCATTTGTGTCACAAAGTAACTAGTTCTTAGAGCTATTTTCAAACTAGCATATATATGTAAAAATTTCAGATAGAGTATATCTATAAAAGGACAATATGAATAAAGACAAAAGAAAAAATTATATTAGCCAATGTGTTTTGTCCTCTGAGGGAATTTATATATATATATATATATATATATATATATATATATATATATAGAGAGAGAGAGAGCAGCATGCCAAATAACTTGTTTTTGGACATATTTTTATTATAAAGTGTGTTGGGGGTGTCATTCAACTTATTTTGTCCTGCAGTGTATCTGGTCAAAACAAAAATGGCAGTACCCAATGAGAAATCTCCATTGGCACTTTTTATGGTCACTTTTTTCCAAAAGGGGGCCAGCACACCCAGTCTACAATGCTATAGCAATGCAGTAGGGCAAGTGGTAAATTTCCTTGAAACAATTTTCAAAATCTGACATTAAATTTAGTAGAATTAATACAAATATAAAGTTTATCACTTAGCTGATTGGTGTTACCTTCAGCATCATCCTAACTCTAGAGTTTGTAGCCAGACCCTCCAGAATAATTTTATAATAATACATAAACATGTTTTTTGTTTTGTTTTTTTTATTAGCAATAGATGTCAAAGAAATTAAGAAGCCTAAACATTCTGACTGAAATTTCAATTTTTTGGGTTTTTTTTACTGAAAGGGTATTTCAATTTCTAGGTACTCTACTTGTGTTGCTTTGTGCCAGATTAAAGTCAGCTGAATAAATACCTACAAGATATCTGAATATCTATTCTCATTACTGAGTGATTAAATTGCTGAAGAAGGAGGAGGAGTTCCATCCCAAGCAAACAAAGCTAATATAACCATGACTAATCAAAAAATGTCACTTCTTTACCAGATGAGCAAAGACATTGACCTAAAAAAAATGAGAATGAATAATTAGGTTATGGAGAAAATAAGGTGAATGTCAATGCCTTGAAGCCAATGAAACAAGAATGTTAATCCTTCCATTCAAGTTTTGTACTATCAAATATCAAAAAACATTCCTAACTTGTGGGTTTAGCTTAATGGTCAAGCAACTGTACTTCTGACCAAGCATACATGAAGGTTTCGTTCCAAATACTCAACTGATGAAACTTCTTACTATTAGACAACTGAAATAGTTTATTTAGTCTATAGTAAGTAAAAATAAGAATTTTTTTTCCAGTATTGACTTTATTGATCATTTTATTTCACTGTTTTTCTGCTATATTTCTTAGCAAACTCATAATTCTATCCTAGAACATTTTAGTTTCCCAGTCCCTTTTTTTTGTCTTCTAGAGAACTGAAATTCTGTTAATTAAGCCAAAAGTGAATACAGTGCTGATTACAGAAAATAGAAATAAAAAATAGAAACTTCCTAGTCAAGCAGTCATAATTTTTACCTCAACATCAATGAAACATTCAGTTTCATGTTTTGATGGAATATAATGTCCATTCCCTTAACTATTTCCAGATGCATTTTATCACTTGCTGTCTTCAGTTGGTCTAATTAAGAGCAATACTTGTTTGAATCAATCATTTGGTTCTCTGGAGGAAGCTCATAAGTAAGAACTCTTTTCCAGTCATGTGATTTACACAGCAGCATCTTCTTTGAGTAAAAATTAGTCTTTGGAACAGTTAGTGGTGGTTCATTTATCTTACAACATGATCTCTTGCGTTCCCTGTTATGATCGATTCTATTTTTATTACCTATGACAATTTGTTTAAAAAAACAGAATATTTTTATTGCGTTTAAATAATGGATTGTACACTAAATCCAATTCAGTAGTTTTTTTTTTGTTTCAGTTATGTAGAAGCCAAACATCAGTATGTCAGTCATAACTAAGCTAGTGCAAATAATTTTCAGTGCTTGTTTTGGATATTTTGAGTATGTTGGCTGTCTCCTATATTTCATAAAATTTAATTATTTGCAATTAATATTGTGTTAATTGCAGGCTATACATCAAAGTGACTAACATAACCAATCTGGTGGAAATGTTTTTCACTGCTTGATGTGAATATTTTGAGTATGTTGACTATCTCCTGCATTATATAATAAATTAATATTATTAATATCATGTTAATTGGAGGCTATACATCAAAGCAACTAACATAACCTATCTAGTGCAAATGTTTTTCACTACCTGATTTGGATATTTTTAATATATTGGCCATATAAAAAGACTCCCTTCCAATCCTACCATATACACAACATCACTTTCTTTGGAAAAAGATTGATCTTTGGTATGGTAAAAGAATTTTTTCACTGAGAGGGAATAGGAAAAGGAAGAAGATCATCTCTCTTATCTCAATTATAAAATAAAGGGATACAAAACAAGCGACTCAAAACTACTATGTGAAATTTGAAAAGAACAAACATTTATTATGTAAACAAAAAAAATACCAATATAACAAAATGCAATTTTTACAAAAAGCTTGCACAAAAAATTTTCTTTTGTGCACCTTTTTAGAAAAGGCCAGATAACAGATCAGTATAAGAATTTTAGGCTTTTAAAAAGATATACAATACAAACTTCCAATAATGGAAAAAAAAACCTTGAGAAGGTAATACGAAAACTTTAAATAAGGTTCAAAACACGCTTTAAAAAAAGATGTACTTACCTAACTGAAAGACTAAAAAACAGAAGGGGGCTTTGGCAAATTCACTTGCATCACTAGGATTTTTAACAATTTTTTCTTTTTTAGAACAGTTCTATTCACAGGTTTTACTTCTTTTTTTCGTTTTGCTTCTTCTATAAGAATCAGCCCAGCTCATTGACAGGTGACAGCCAAAATATCTTTTCCTTCTGGAACCTTATTTTTCTCTCTTCTGGCTTCTTAGAAATTTTCATTACCTTCTGGTCAAAAATTATTACTCCTAAAATTATCTGCTGACCTGTCTTCTTATATATCCTCAAAAGAGGCTCAGACAGAAACCACCCTTCTGACTGGAGAAAAAATACAAGATGTATATATTTTTCAAATTTGAAAAAGAAATCACAAACACTTCACCTTGACTGAATTATTATTGGCAGTTCAATTCCATATTTAGAAACTTTAACAGACAAATGTATCATATCAATTTTATTTTTTATTTACTATCTGGCTTTCTTTTAAATAGACTTCTCCAAAAAGTAAGTGTAAAAGATAAATCTAGACTATTATAATATTTATTTATTTATCTATCTACACTTTTTTCATTAATCATTTATTTTTAATTATTTTATATTATATTAATTTTTATAAATCATTGATAATTTATAAAAAAAATTCCCTGATGTATTCCAGTTTGTTCATATCTAATACTTGTATATCAAGATGGCTGGGACCTGACACAATCACTACTTACTCATTTCTGGCATTGCTGTTTTGGATGACTGCCATCTTGTGATATACATATCATTTACATAAAGTTGTATATCTTTTTTATCTTCTTCAATTAACATGAGCAATATCATATTGAAGTAAAATTCAGTTAAATTTATTGGATAAAATGGAATGAAGAAACATATTTCTACCATGGAGTCAACAAGTCAAAAAAAAAAAGTAAAAAAAATCAATGTTCGTATCCTCAACCAAAAATCTTGGGAAATACTGTTGTAAAGAATTTTAAGTTTCATTTCAGATCAGATGTTCAACTCAAGAAACTTAATACTGCAGTCCATCTGAAGTTAATTGTTCAAGCAAATTCAAATTATTGGGGTTTATGTGATTTGCATAATAACTTTAGACGATTGTGTGTTATTATTTTTAGTCAGAAAAGAAAAAAAAACAAAGCATTTTGTGCCTTTTCTTCTATTGTTTTCATTGATTAATTGATTGATTCATTTTTATACAGCTTATCAACACTTTGTGGGTTATTTAAAGGTAAAGCATATTTGGAATTATAAGTATAGGATACAAATCCTATATTCCAACAAATGACTAAAAAAACACAAAGTAGATTTGCACACCCGCAAAATCGGATCAAAACGACCAAAAACAGATTTCACAATAAGGTGTGAAATTAATTTTCGGACCAATGAAAGGAGGCGATTTGCTAAACCAAAAAAAAGATAACGAGCCAGTGTGAAAAAAAAAAGTCAACAATAAATACAGAGTTTTCAAGTCAGTCAGTCAGTCAGTCAGTCAGAGTCAGTAGTTCAAGTCTGAACCGACTGCTCGGTTTGAACTCTCTTCCTACGGGCGGGAGGAAGCCGAAGGAGGCTATGCCGAAGGAGGCTATGCCGAAGGGCGGAGTCTCCTTCGGGGAGGTAAAACCGGCCCTGAACCCGTTTATACGGGTTCAAAT
Source organism: Acanthosepion pharaonis (assembly GCA_903632075.3). Taxonomy (NCBI): domain Eukaryota; kingdom Metazoa; phylum Mollusca; class Cephalopoda; order Sepiida; family Sepiidae; genus Acanthosepion; species Acanthosepion pharaonis. The sequence continues at coordinate 389,959 of CAHIKZ030001524.1, read as the reverse complement.
GGGCTATTTTTTGGCCGAGCCTAATGGCTCGGGAATGCCCACGTTAAAAAGGCCTTGTGCCACATGACACCCTCGTGGAGGGGTGACTGAATATCGTCAGTCAGAGAAGGGTGCAAAAGATCACAGAAGATTGACAGTAAATTCCATCACTGACTCAACCCGAAAAGTGGAGTAGGAAGGAACAACAACAACAACAACAAATTTACAACTGGCTTCAAAACAATTCATAAAGTACATTTTCCTTTCATCTTTATTCCACATTCACACTCTTTTTTTTTAACTTAAATTGCTCGCCCTTTTTCATTTTACAACTATACAAAACAAAAAGAAACAGACATTATTCTGCTACTCTGTTAAAAGACAGCGAACACAGACATTTTTATCAAAATCACATTTTTGCTTAAACGAACTAAAACAGTAATCTTTTTTACCATATTCACAAGATAATAAATATACAATGTTCTATTTTTTATAAACGTTCCTTATCGTGTTGTTTCTTCTTGAAATTTGCGTTGTATTTTGTGGGCAGGGTATCCCATATTAAATTCTCCTTTAATCCGGGTACGCTGAACCCCACATAAGAATAATTTTATATTATTTTTTTTTTTTGAGTATGTGAGTGAATATTGATTAACAATTTTTGACAATTGCAGTAATTTTTCCAAATACAAGTCCTACTATTTGTCCCATAGCTGGGGAAATGTATCCATATTCACCTATTGTAAAAGATTTATTAATGAACTCGTATTTCCTGTCAATTGACAGTATTTTAATGTTGGGAATATACTTTTGTCATCGTGGGTAATATCAAGTTTTATCATTTTTGGTCATCCATACTTCAACTATTTCATGAGACATTCATTAATTTAAGCAGTCTTTCATTAAAAATAGCAATTAACTTTTGAACTGACAGGTTGATGAGAAATAAAATATCTGATTTTGGAGCATTTAAGAGACAACCTGAATTTAGCATGAAATAGGAAAAAAGGATAATTTTCTAAATTCTTGACCCCACTGGTAGAACTACTTCTCACCCCCAAACTCAGGTTGTTACTTATTAAACCTGATATTTCAAGTATTTGTGAACTTTAGATGATATGATTCTTGTTTTAACATACAATAATCTCAAGTTCCAACTATTTAGCCATTGTTTTCTGAATGCTTTTCTTTTTTTCTATCTAAATTTCTAGGATGAGAAGTTATCATTATTTACACTATTTACATTCAGACTATTGTCCTCATTTTTTTGTTATTATTACAATGTTTGTGTCCTCTGGCTTTCAGGTGTATATCAATTTGGGTAACCTACAGGGAATTGAAAAGTGAACCCATTATTTAATCTATAGGTGTATTAGAATGAGAAAAGTCTATGCTTGTAGATTAAATAAAGGGTCAAACTCCAGCCTGGTCTTATCCCTTGCTTCTGGTTTAGGATTAGGTTTTCAGTTCCTTCTAGAGTCTTTTTATTCTTTTTCACTCCCAGTTTCCCCTTACATCTTAGTGGCAAAATCGTCTTACCAAGACTGATATATATCTGATGAAAGCCAGAGGCATAACAGCTGAAATGTGATAACAATAACAAAAATGAGGACAATAGCTCAAATAGTGTAAATAATGCTTTTCTTTTATAGTTTTTTTTTCTGTTTCTATCACATCCTTTACATTTTCTCTGTTAGAGGCGATTAAAAGTATCTGTCATATGCTTGGTTGTCATGCTCTTTTACCAATATTAGGTATGTGAAAACATTTCTGTCAAAGAACTAGCTTTAATATATGTCTTTGTCTCTAGTTTTTTTGGGGGGACCCCCTTTTTAAAAAGTTCAAGAAACTTTTACACACATTTCATACTTGTAATTTATAACTGATAAGTGTAGCTGTATCTTTTCTTTGATTTCATTCTGTTTGTGTATACATTGTCTATTCTTTATAAAATTACCTGAATCATTAAACTTGGGATATTTGTAGAGTCTCCAAGCTTGAAATTCACCTTCCAGAATACAGTGTTAGATTTTTTTTTTAGTTTGTCTTATATGCAACAAAATTCAATATATTAATTTCATGTTAACAGAAAGTAGTTTTATTTCTTTGTGTATAATCACAATTAAGACTAGTTAGTCTGAAAATACAAACAAACAATGGTAACAAGAAATAACAGCCAGAGACTTGGGCATAAAACTAAGACCATTTGTCTAAATGGATAAAGAAATGTAGCGAATAATTTGTTTACATGAATATGTATAAAGTTTGCTACAGGAATACATTTCAATGTTGCGATGAGTTCACAGAAAAGGAAATTACAAGGTCACATGTGGACAGTGGACATGTGTTGAAAATATTATACACAAAGAGATACCAATATATAAAATATGGCTACTTTAAACAAATGTTAAAATAATAACATTGAAATAAAATAGATAAATGTAGAGAGAAAGTTATCAAAAGCTACAAACCAATGATGGTTAACTTTGGGGGTGAGATCAGGAGGATAAAACGACTGACCATATGCTTGGTGTATTGCTCTTGTTATGTGAGGTTTCAGTGAAGGCCTAACTTGAAATGATGACCAATCTAAAATGTATCTAAACTAAAAAACAAGACAAAGGGGAAATAAATAATATGGTTTCAGTACTGTGGTAACAGAACAATTATATAACATTATTTCATTCTTCATGTATCTTTGTTCTATGAGAAATGAAAAACAAGATTTTTTCACATTTTTTTATAAGCAACTGTACTTAAATATGACTAAATCTTAAGTAACCCTACTAAACATGTCAGCTTGACTTACATAAATAAAACAAAATGAAAAACGTAAAATTAAAAGTTAGAGAGTTGTGTCCCTTTAATTCAAAAAGCGTGACACAGTGACGCACTGACCTTTGCATTTATTATTATTTTTTTAAAATCTTTTCATTTATCTGGGAAAATAAAAAGAAAAAATCAATTTTTCATTAAATTGTTTTCAAGAGGCAAAACTTTTGCAAAGTAATCCAGATTTTAGAGATGCAGATATGGCTCAACACTTAACAACATGGAAAATGAAGTTTTGGAATAGTTTAAAAATAATAACAATAAATAGCTACTATACTCATTGTCAGTCATGGTGTCAGAAAAAAAGTTGGAAGGGAGATAAATCAGATGTTAAAAGGGGGCTAAGCATAATGTTAAGTTTTAAAGTTTCCTGATTCTATAATTTAAAAAAAAATCTGATACTTTTATAAAATGAATATTATTTTTTAGATTTATTATCTTACAATAAACACACTTTTTACTTTGATTTTAAATACACAATTCTTTTTTTGTTTGTACTTATTTTCTGGGATGAGACCAATACACTTTTTTCCATATACAAAACATATGACTTGGGATCAAATATTGAATCCAACAGAATGAGAGGATAAAGAACGAATAGGAAATGTTTAGAAATTTAACATGTTTCACTTTTATTAAATCTTCATCAGAAAATGAAAAGCCAGGTTTGGGCAATACAGTTGGGTATTATTTCATTCTTTTTTACTTCTTGAATACTCTGAGAAATTTCAGTGGCTTCAAAGTCTAGTTTATGATAATGCCTCAAAATTGTCAAAATCTCAATATTTATATTTACTATTATAACAACCTAAACAAAAGATACAGTCCAATAGTATTGATAATGACATGATAGATAATAAAAATGATAATCTAGTTGAGTCATATGAGTCATAAGAAATGTGCTTGAAATAAACTTTAGTGTAAAGTTCTGTGAAAAATTAAAATACTTTTGATCATTCTTCCTTTCAGTCTGTGAAGGTCCTTTGTTGGACAAAGACCTTTCCCAGATTCATGGAGAGGAATGGGCCCATTAACCTACCATGCTGACCTGATGTATATTGTCAGGGGTGGATGTGACAAGCTTGGGTGACTGTGTCTCTTTCCAATTCATGATTGCCCAAGAGTGTTTTTCACCCCAAGCCATTATCCATTGCATCACCTGTACATCTAATCTTACAACACCTGGTATTTCCAAACAATCACCCATCTAGGCTTGACATTGCTTAACTTTGGTGATTGGACAAGAATCAGTATTACAACCTGATATGGTTGTAAGCTTTTCATCCTTAAGCTTATTTAAATATGCAAAACTGAATTTTGTTATAAATTCCAGTATATTGTGGCTAAAGAAAAATATAACAAAAGAAATTTTGATTGAAAAAAAAAATTTTAGCAGATTAATTAATAGTGCTGATTGTTTTACAAGTAAAATCTATAATGACTACATTATATATTGAATAACAACCATAGGAGAAGGAAAATATCAAAGGTCAAAATTCAAGCGAATATCAAATTGAAAAAAAAATGTTTTTAGTTTTTTATAGATGAAATGTTCAGTCAATTATATTTACACACTCACATACACACTCTTATTCAGAAGATGGTAGAATAAGATGCATTATCTCTTTAATAAATTACAAAATATATTTTAATTTATTACAAATTATTATTGTTGAACGTGGGACTAGCATGATCATTATTTGACTCAGTTATACAGAATCAGTAAGACAAGCTTGAATTACACCTAAAACTGCTTCTATTCAGTTTCCACAAACAGATTTCAGTTCATCACAAGATCTCTTGACAAAAAATATCATGTCTCTGGTATGCCACAATGATGGAGAAGAAAGTAAGCAAATAATAACTTGGTAAACCTTTCTTCTACAAATATTGTCCAGGTTGTAATAATTGTAAAATTTTATGATGCCTGTTGTTATCTAAATAAGTATATAGTTACATCAATAAGTCTGATGCTGATATATAATGCCACTGTTAGCCCTAATCAGCAGTAACCAAATATGTAACCACACTTGTTGGCCTCCAAGTTCCTTCAGACTGCTGTGGTTACCATTTAGCTGACTCTTCACGTTAGTGCATGACTCGTTATTGCTGATATCATGATGGTAAGTATGGTTCCACTAGACTTAGTTGATGTTTGTTTCTTCATGATCACTCACTCCTCTGCCATGTTATGTTTTTTGATCTCAGAGAGTGAGAAGATCGTTGATGAAGCAAACTGAAGTAAAGCCGGTTTGAAAACTGAAGCTACACAAAAAAACTAGCAGTAGTGTGGAGATTCTCTGTGTGTTTTTCTCTCTCTCTCTCTTTCTCTCGGCTATCCAAAATCTCCAACATATGGAGTCCTGTGTCTGGTAGGAGTGGAGTTGACTAGGGTTTGGGTTTGGTTGTCTTTTATCCTAAGCATCAACCTTTTCTAAATTTCCATATATAAAAATACATCTACTTAAGTGTTTTTCTAAATTTGGGGTTGTCCAGCCCCCTTTTGAGAGTGGTCAGAGGAATCAAGCAACCCTTTAACTCCAACACCCTCATGCCTCACCTTGCACCATAGCTCCACACAGGCTCTCTCCTACTTTCTCAGCAGCTAACCTTAGCCTTCTCCTAGGGCTGGTGGGACAAATCCAATTTACAGATGGCATATTAAAAACAAAAGGGATTTTCAATCATTAATCTTTTTTCATCAGCTTGTCCTATGCTGTGATTTTTCAATTGACCAGACCACTCAAGAATTAGAAAAGGAAAGAAAAATTGTTTCCACTCTCCTTAAAACAGAAGTTTATCTTTTTAACAAGATTAAACAGTTGTTTAGAAATGCATAGCTACCCATTATCAAGTCTAATGGGATGATAACTGTCAAAAAGTGTTTGACGAAATAAAAGAAAGATTTACGTCAGATTTATCATTAGCATACTATGATCCAAAAGCAGAAATTGTAGTAGCATCAGATGCTAATGAGTATGATATTGAAACAGTAATTTGACACAAATACGATAATGATAAAATGAAAGCTTTTGCTCATGCTTCACACTCACTTCTACCAGCAGAGAAATATTACAGCCAGATTGAAAAAGAGGCTCTAGTAATTATATTTGCTGTGAAGAAATTTAATAAATTTATTCATGGAAGAAATTTTAGGTTGCAAACAGACCACAGGCCTTTATTATACAGCTAATAGATTACAATGCTGGGGTAACATCTTATTCAACTATGATTTTACAGTGGAGTATCAACCATCTAAAAAATTAGGACATGTATATGGATTACCAAGATCAATACCTGAGATTGAATAATTTATCTGTGATTCTATATTGCACATAAATTCTATGGTTGTCAAGTCTTAAATTCATTTGCTAAGAAAACAGAAAACTATATGGAAAATAATGTTGGCCCAAGAATATTTCCGTGCCTGACATCATTTTCTATATCATTTTTTATGGCTAATCAACTGCTTGCATGTGATTTAAAGACAGGAAATATTTTTAGATTGTAAGAATATTTTTTTTCTAATATGGTTTAATGATACAAGTCTTATTAATTAACACACAGCTGGAGGAGAAGAGGTGGATTTATACCTTTCCCAAGAGTATTTGTGTATAAGTGAATATAATGAACCCAATGGGAATTGGGACTCAGCTCTCCGATTAACAATTCCAAGCCATTATCCATTACACCACTCATACAACCAAGTTTACAGCACCTGGTATTCACAGTCAACCATCTAGGCTCAATGCTGCTTATTTTCAGTGATTGTACAGGAACCAATGTTTTAACATGATGTGACCATAAGCTGCATATTTTGCTTGAGCTGGGATGTTCTACATACTTTGTTAGTCTGGCGAAAATATTTCATGATGACATGGAAGCTTGTGCAAATATGAGAGGCATACTTACTGAATCTTTTAAGGTAGAAAATGGGGCCAAACAGGGATATATATGCATACACATATACATACAGAGGTTAACTTCAAAAGTAATGTTTCCTATTTTATCATATGGGTCCACAATGTCAGAAGTAGATGTTGATGGAATGGCAGTAGAACTTGAGATTTTCTGCCAATAATATGTAATACTTTTTGATTTGGTAAAGAAAGCAGTCTGACAAAATGGTATCTGACATGAAAGCATATACAAAGCAGGTGTAATATTGAATTTCTCCATGAAGAAAACATTGAACCTACTGACATTCATTGATACCTGTTAAACGTTTATGGAAACCAAACAATGGATGTGAGCTTTCTGATCAACTAACCAAACATCAGATTTTTGCTGGGAAGGGTTTTTGATCAGACATTCAGCATTTCCTTGTATCTATCTAAAAATGAATTGCATCAATCTCAGAAGCTGTTGTAATTAGTTGAATCTAGTCAATGTTTGTTTTAACAAAATCATGAAAGTTTTTTCATAAAAAAATAAATTTCTTGAGATATTTGAAAATACCTACATATATGTCAACATTATACATAGTCACCTCAATAAGTCCAAAGCATTTATTTTACATAACAAATATTTAATTTTCAACATAATCTCCTTCGTTGTTAATATACTTAATTCAATGATGATTAATTACATCCATCAGACATTATACAGTGAAACTTTAAAATCAGACTTACTGCTCAAACCTTGTACCATATTATTTTTTAAACTGAATTCTAATGCTTTTATTTTGTATTCTATCAGTGAAATCTTATAATTTATACATATTCAATAGACAACTACCTTTATATGCTCTAGTTTGAATACTCAAGGCAGGTTATTTTCTGACAGGCATTCCATCATTCTAATTATTTACCTTATTTGTCAAACTATAAAATATATTAGACAAAATGTATCCAATGTGTTCTGGTTACAAATGGAAGATTAAAGAATCAGGTTGAATTGTATAGAGTAATACTTTAATTATATACTTTTGCAAAATGATTTTTTATTTTATAAGCTGGTAAATTTATATCTATAAATGTCAGTGTCTTGCTTTCTAACACATAAAACGTGGGATGCAACTAATATAAACTGAAGCACCAAGACCCAACTTTATAAGTCCTTTGTCATCTTCATCCTATTATATGGTTGCCAGACCTATAGGATGAATTTGAGAGATATGCTTATTGACCTACTTCATAACAACAACTTAGAGGGCAAGATCATGTGAAGATTGCAGAAAAGAGAAAAAGTAAGAATGACATGGCAAAGGAAAGGGAAGCAATAGGCTGGTAGCCATGGAGGTGAGGTGCAAGCGCCAACTGTGGATAGAGCTGAGGAAAAGACATTCTTTTGGAGGTCTTATGTGCCATGAGGCACTTGGCAGGCAGGCTAGGTTATGAATGGGAGATTAAGGAACCAGGATAAATTGTGTAGAGCAACATTATACAAGGAAACTTTAAAATGAGACTTGACTTTATTGCTCAGCCCTTGAACCAAATTAATTTTTTAGCATTTTCTAATGCTGTTATTTTATATTCTATCAGTGAAATCATATAATTTATGCATATTCAATAGACAGCTACCTTTTTATGCTATAGTTTGTATACTCAATGTAGGTTATTTTCTGACAGGCCCTCCATCATTCTAATTATTTACCTAATTTGTCAAACTATAAAATATATTAGACAAAATGTATTCAATGTGTTGTGATTACAAATGGAGGATCAAGGAATCAGGATGAATTGTATAGAACAATACTTTAATTATATGTTGCATAGTGTTGTTTTACATGTAATCAGTAGTCAACTCACTCTTGTCTGACTTTACTCTATACTTTATTTCTCTTATAACCAACATATCCAAATAGGTAAAATCCTATTTGCCAATCCCATTACATCTCCCTGAACCAAAGAGGTTTAATGCTTTTTACTGTTCTCAACTTCTATAACCTCTTTCTTCCTCTCCCCCCTTGAGGTTTACATCCTGTTCTTTTTAATGGAGATCTTGGTCTCATCTCATTTTCTTCCATGTATGATTAACTCCTGCTATCATTCATAGGCTCATTTATTAAATTATCCTGATTTGAAGAAATCCTTTCTTTTTCAAGATCTTCCATCAAAACATCTCCCTCTTCACTTCTGGGTGTTAATTGATCAGAATGAGCCATTAGGCTTTTTCCTTTCTATGATTAATGGTCGTGTTATGTCCCCTAAGCATGATGAAATTAGCTCTCTCAGAACTTTCAAATTTGTCTTTTTTTATACCACATCTTTTCATTTGTCAAATAAGACATTGTTAAGAGATCTTGTCTTCCCATTAATGAAGATAGGCCTTGCAATCTGTCTGCATGTGGAATTGTCCTATAACTAAGCAGTAACCTTGGTAAGTAACTATCTATAGTATCTCTACTTCAGGAAAATGCATTCAATCCCATCTTTACTGTCTGCACCATTCTTTCTGCAATCACATTAGATTGTGGGTGATATAGTGGTGTTTTGTAAAGGAAGCAGCCAATCTGTCTCAACCAATTTCATAAATCCTCATTACAAAATTCTGGTGTGTCCAAGTGACTTAAACATCCTATTGGTGATGCCATACTGTTATATAGTGTTGTTCTATGACATGTGATCAGTAGTCAACACACTCCCATCTGACTTTTTATTCTATACTTTATTTTTCCTATAACCAACATATGCAAATAAGTAAAATCCATTACAATATACTTTTGTAAAATGATTTTGCATCTTATAAGCTGGTAAATTTATATCTATAAATGCCAGTGTCTGTTGCTTTCTAACACAAAACATGTCAGGTTATGCTTTTAGTTTTCTTTACCCATATGTGATAAAAGTGTTTAGATTTATGAGAATATCATGAGAAGCTGAAGCATAGATTACAAAATATAACGAAATTTGATATTATACACAATGGCAGAAAAGTATATTTCCACCAATAAAACATTAACATATGGCAGGCAATACTCTAGTATAGTAATAATAATTCTATGAATGAAAATTAAATATAGATCAACATTAGATTAATAAACCTGGAAAATGGATTAGGTAGATGACAATTTTACTGACCTATTTCATAACAGATTAAGATAGGTACCTCCACTTTTCACAGAAAAACAGCATAGTGTAATGAAAAAGGCCACAAATGAACTTTAAATTTTAATAAAAATAAAGTTTTATTGTCAAAATGTTTATGTTATTATTAAGATGAAGGACCAAAGGATTTTTTGATTATTTTTTGAAATTTTTTAATCTTTTTTTGGTTAAAAATCTTGTTTTGTTTATGTCATCGGGTGACATAATAATTACATTGACTTTTTTCTGTTGAAAATACATTGATTTGAAAATTCTTGTAAAAATCAAGTAATTGTTGGATTTTAATGAAATTTTCAGGACTTATTCACAAATGAATGAAATTATTTTTGAAATTTTTTTTGTAGAAATTTTGGTAAAAATATTTTTATTTACATATGTTACCACTCACTTAATTTCATGAAATTTCACAAAAAACTTTCTATTTCTTGAATGTTTCTATTTGGTAAAAGTAAGACTCCTTGGAGAATTTAAATCACCTAATTTGTTTTTTCAAACTTTCACTATTCTAACTGAAAATCTGCTCTGGATTGTAAAATAATAGATGCAATAAAACTATGACATTATTTAATTAGAAAACATTTTAATTGCTTTTGTAAATAAGTTATATTAAGGACACTGTTGTCTGAAGAAATAAAATTTTTCAATGAATAATGAATTTTTACAAGAATTTTTTTATATTTTTAAAATTTTAATTATAATAATTTATAATAGTTTAAAATCATGTAAAATTCCATATTAGGCTATTTCCTGGATGTGATATAGTAATTAAGTAGAAACGAAATTTACAAATCCAAAATTGAAAAGATTAATAAATATAGTTACACTATTTTATTTTTAAAATAATTTTTTTATTTTTTTACTTAATTTTTCCCTTTTTTCATCTATGAAAGGCTAAACGTGACATTATTATGAAATGGTCTAAGAGTTTTGTCTCTTTACAGGGAAATTAATTTAAGAAGATTTTATAGTATTTTAATTTTTTTTGATTTTTACATAAAGCATCTTTGAAAGGTAAATAAAAATTAATAAATTTTTAGATAATTGTAGAAAATATGTTCATTTGTAAAAATTACTAGGTAGTTAAAAAACAAAAAAAAGTATTCACTTAGATTTCATAAATTTATGTCAATTCTGGTCATTGCTTTGTCAATCAATCAATCATCCATCAATCATCACCTCATATAAACAGGGCCAATCATTAAGAAATGATTGTATATTACTTTTTATTTTATAAGTAATATTTATTTCAAATCAGATTAATTTAACTTTAAATTTTCTAATTTTACTCAAATAATGTGTCAGAAATAAATATATAATTTTTGGAAGAGTTTTAAAATCGATAAATTTGTTTTGGTTTACAAATTTTTTAAAATTAAGAAAATGGCCACTTTTAAGAAAATTTTAAGAAATCAAAATTAAATTTGACATTCCAATCTATATAATTTCTATCTGAAATACATCAGAATATTTTACTTACTGGAAATAATAAATTTAATCCTTTAGCTTTCAATTAAAGCTAAAATAAATCTTCAAGAATGCTTTTTCATTTTTAGAAATTCATTTTAAACTTTAGGTATCAAAAATTTATGCCGAAAAAGTGGAGGTACCTAGATTTAAAAAGATCCTCAAGATTAGATAGCAAGACCATGTGAATACTGCAGAACTGTTTCTGAATACCTCTGTAGATGCCCCGTTTGTTTTGAAGCACAGAGAAGAAGATGGAGCTTTATTGGCTACATTTAAGGCCAGACTCAAACAACAACAGCAATGTGCTACTGATATGGGACCCCAAAGGTAAAAGGAGAAGAGGAAGACAAAGAATTACATGGTGAAAGAGAAGGCTGGTGATCTTAGGATAAGGCACAAATGGCAGCTGCAGAGTTGAGACATTCTGTGGAGGCATTATGTGTCATGAGGCAGTAGGCAGGTAGATAGACTAGGTTAATGAAAAAATTTCCAGCCTCATCTTTTACACAATATTAAGAAAATCTTAGTAGTGAAATAAACTCCACGTATTGCTTTTTACAATTTGCCAACTGTATATCATTTAATAAACCTTAGAAAACATTCAGAAGCTCAGAAAATGGCTTATACAAGAACATACAGAAAGGAACATTGATCAGTATTGAAACACTTGTCTCTTTCATCTTGGTAGACACAAGCATTCATAAATTTGGTGACATAGTCATTGTGAGTTCAATCCCTGGGCAGCACAGTGTTATTTACATTATTTATTATATTGTTTATTGGAATGGTTGACAAAACATCAGCTAATTGCCAATTGATTTGAACTTTATAAACTAGTAAACAATAAGGATTTCCTTGTAGTCGGTTCACATATTTTAATAATTTAGTAAATGTTTATAAATTTATGAATAAAAAATTGTTTTCATATTTATTTGTTTATAAATTGGGAAATGCTAAATATTTTTAAATATTTTAATTGTATTAGTTTTTAAAATTTTGTAAATATAAAATTATTCTTGTAAATAAACAATCTTATAAATCTTATAAATAAATAGTGTTTAATATTTTTGTTGTAAATTCTCAAGAACAAAAATACGTATAAATCCACTTTCATCATATGTTTAGGCTTTATTAAAATTCTAGTCCTTGGTTCTTAAAACAATAAACATTGGTGAGGAGTGAAGGTAGTTAAAATAATAGTGGTGTCAAGGGAAAAACTGTCCTTTTGACACTCCATTTTTTTGTGGGCACAAAAGTCCAAGTTTGGCAAAAATAGATACCCAACTATTATCTTTTATGTTGTTATAGAAAAAGTCTTGTTCATAGCCTGTTTTTGTTCTCTTTCTTCTAAACATTATCCAATTATTTCTTTTAAATAATCCAAGCTTGAAAAGAATCATACACAAATTTTTGTTGGAGTATACATACATATATGAAGAAAAATATATACGGAAAAAACAAACAAAAATCCTTATATACAATTATGCTGTTTTAATGTTAATATGTCAACGTTGGACATTTCGGTCTAATAAACCATCTTCAGGACATATTCATAAATTATAACATTATCAATACAACATAACAAAGACGATGTACATAAGAACAAGACTTATCCAAACAGATAACTGAAAGTTTTATATTAACATTAAAACAGCATAATTGTATATAAGGATTTTTGTTTGTTTTTTCTGTATATATTTTTCTTCATACTGTTGGATTTATATCCATATATTTGCTTATATATATATATATATATATATTATATATATATATATATATATATATATATATACACACACACACACAAATGCAGGACGAAACAGACGTCCAGTGCTTTCTATATTCTGTTGAGGTTTCTTCTAGACTTGATGAATTACTTAATTATGATTATCTCAAATCCTCCTAATAATTTCTATCACTTATATATATATATATATATATATATATATATATATACACACACACACACACACACAGACACAGACAATTAAATAAACATATATTGTTCAGATCATATGCAGCATAATTTGAAGTAGATAATGATTATAATCATAGTAATGCTATGAACAACAATAACAGTATAGTATCAGGCATGTGACTGACCCAGGAACAGCTGTGAATAAAATAAAGTACCTGACAGAACAATGTTAACTTTCAGGTATTTTGTTAGCAGATATGTAGGTTAGATGCAATGAGTTCTCAGTGATAATGGTGAGTAAAAGAAAAAAATTAGAGAAGGTAGTATAAGCAGCATAATATTCAACTTCTTCATTTTAAAAAAAAAACAAATACTATTAATTATCAATTTTAACTTAAAAATTAAATATGTAAAGGAAAGATAATAGAATTTACAATTCTTATATTTTTTTAAAATCTGATGATAGTATATTCCTATGACGACACAATTGGGCCCCCTCTCAACTGGTTTAGAACACTCACATAGTCAAATGAGTTGTAAATGATTTTATCTGAACCTGAAGTGACTGGTGTTTTATGACAACAACAAGTAAAATCTAGAAGAGAGATTTTCAAAGCTGCCCACAAGTACGGAAAAAGTAAATAAATTAAACTTTTGGGATCAAGTATCACTCAGTCAGAAGGTAGTCAGTAAGTGACAAGATGTCTATCGTGATGTAGAGATGGGAAGACTGCAATCAGAGATGGGCACAAGGGCAGTTGAAGTTCTTGCTGGCCAAAATGAAGATCTGGTTCATTAGACTTTCATGAGAGAAGATAGAAGTAGCAGTGAAGATGTTCTACCTACCTACCAGTCACAATATATGAATAAAGAAACCAATATATATCGAAAGTAAGATTTATGTTTTCTTTTTTCAATGTGGTAATATTTCACCTTCTGTTCTTTTGTTGAATGTACACAATTTCCCAATTTTTTATTATACCAATGCAAACTGGAAACAAAATACATTGTGGTGTGAAGCTGAAAAACTGTCCAAGAGCCATGGTTATATGTTCACATTGCTATAATATATCATAGTTGCTAGATTGGGCCAAATTTGAAAGGCCAACCCAGTGACATTTTCAATTGATTTTCTTCTTATTAGTAAATAAAGTTAGCCCAGCTTATTTGAAAAGTAACTCAAAATGTAACCAAATTCAAAATGTACTTTCAAAAGTAACCCACCACTTTGGCAACCTTGTATACTATAAGTATATTGATATGTATTATGATTCTTATTTTCTTGTAATAATAGTAGATATGTTTGCCTATTATCTCATTCACACAGTCTTTTAAACAGGAGTAGAGGAATATCCTTTGTTTCCTGTTTAGGATTGGGTTTTCAGTTCCTTCTAAAGTATTTTTATTCTCTAAAGTTTACTTCAACTTTATACTTTTAACATCTCCACCTAAACACTGAAATTTTATTTATTATTTATTTTTTTCTCAATAGTAGTTAGGTTTACCTACCATTCAGTTCACACTCCTCCCTTGTCTTTTGGACAAGAGCAGAGGTTTATCCCTTGTTTCTTGTTTAGTATAGGGTTTCCAGTTTCTTCTAAAGTCTACTTCAACTCTATACTTCTAATGTATCTGCCTAAACTTTAAATTTTATTTACTATTTTTTTTTTCCTCAATAGAAGTAGATATCACCCTCCTCTTCAGTCTTTGTAACAGCAATAGAAGTTTATCCCTTGTTCCCTGTTTAGGATTGGGTTTCCAGTTCCTTCTAAAGTCTTCTCATTCTCTTTCAGCCTCAGTAGCCCCTTGCATCTTAGTGGCATTATATTGGGGTAAACTGATTAAAAAATTCTCTAATCTGGCATTTCTTCTTTTGTGTTTTAAATTTACATCAACAATTTCTGGAATTATAATCATAAGAAAAGGTTTGGAAAAATACTATAGTCTATAGTTTTAAAGTTTGCTGGATTATATTAAAAAACCTTAGAATTGTTGAAAAATTTGACATTAAAGAGTCATATATGAGTTTATATTTATGAAATGTTCAGATCCTCAAAAATCTTTTCAATGATGTGTTATTTCTTCTAAGTTGATACAGTAAATTTAATTCTTATTTACAACAGCAAAGTTGCATAAATAAAATTAATTCATAGACAAATAAAGTTCTTATAAGTAGATGAACTTTCAAAACAAGAACATTTTCAAATTTATATTCATAAGTAAATTTTAAAATATTAAATTCAGCATTTAACATACACTTTTTTTAATTCCAAGTTTTCATTCTAAGCCAATCTAAAAATCCACAATGATGATAGTTTTTTCTTTAAAACTCTTCTTCATCTGAGAGCTCATGACTTAAAACTTGACCAAATTATTTCTTCAGCTTTGTTGAAGCTGCTGCATATATTTACATGATAGACTATCAAATAACTGACAGCAGGCAATGGCAAAATAATACAGTAAAAAGTCAGGTCATGAAAACACTTTATTATACAGGGAAACTAAAACTATAATAAAAAAAAATAGAAACTATCCCAATTTGAGGCTTGGGAATTATGGTTATGGTTACCCTTTCTTTTTTTTTTGTTTTAAAAATTTAAATGCTGTATCCCTTCAGGACAAAGACAATAATGGCTCTCCACAGATTTATTTTTTAGTTGTGAATTACCATGCATTCTTTTCCTAGCTAGAGAGTCCAATCTACCCTATTATTCAACTTATAACTAAAGGGAGAATAATTGGATTCATGCCTTTCTTAAGGGTATTAGTACAAAGTGAACACAACAGACAAGTATTGAACTCTGTTTGCTGATCCCACTTTTCATACTGGTAACTGTTATGCTTCCCCACACATCACTGGTATCACAAACTATTCTAAACTTTTGAAGATAATTTCAGGAGTTTTGAGCTGACAGAATATTTTTTTCTAAAATAATTATTTGTGACACTCCTTTTTTGATAAACTTTGAGAGTCAGTAGGCTATAAATTATTTATTTATATTATTTTGCTTAAAGCATTCCAGGCATCTTGGCTGAGAATTTTGGAAGCACATTCTTTGTTTTGCAAGGGAATATATTGGGTTGGCCAAAAAGTTGTTTCTTTTTGTTTTTCTTTTTTCCATTTTTTCTCTTGTTTTTTTTTTGTTTTTCTCTTTAGTTTTTTGTTTTTTTTATTATAAATAAAACTAAAAGATTAATATTTTATTTTTGATCATATTGAACAAAATATTTACTTTTTCAGTTAGCTGCACAAATCATTTTTTTTCTTTCTTAAAATAAAACAGCATTCCATTTTCTTCAGTCTCTAGTGCTAGGATTAATAAATAAAAATGTCACAATAAAGTTAATTATTGCTCTTTTTACCATCTAATGACAAAAACAGAACTTTTTGGTCTACATAATATTATATAAAATATACTGAAGATATGCAAGTAAGAACATTTTATTGGTTACAATCCAACTATACAAAATACATTCACACATTTTTTAATTCAATCCAGTCTGTATAATCCAAAATATTGAGATCTTTTAAAGATTTTTTTGCAATTGCTTCCCAGCCTTTATTTGCTGCAGGATTAATAGGGCTTGGGTGCATAATGGATTTAATTTTCACCTTAGAACATTCAAAGGATGAATTTGTATTCTTCAAGGCATTGGCAGCAGTGTCTGCTGCAAACTTGCCAACTCCAATGATCAGTTTCACATTAAGTAGTTTGATTGCCTTGCAGAAGGAATTGTTACAGACTGCAGTCAGCTGTTTGCGTTCTTCAGCTTTGAGTTGAGGTGGAGTAACATTTTTGGAAGATGTTTTCATGAACATAAGTGGACAAACATTGTGCACAAAGCAATCCTTAAAGAAATTTTCAGGTGTCTTACATATTGACTTGAACAAAGCCCAGAATCTGCTCCCACTGACCTGCATAAAAAAGAAGATGACTGAGATATTATTATGCATTAAGAACTTGCAAAAATAATTGTTTCTGATTGTAATATAATGTCTACAAGATAATAATGAATGCATGTGAGTGTACCTCTATTTCTCTGAGCTACCTAAACAGATTCATTCTAAACTTTATGCAAGAGATACTGGAATTAAAAATTTGAAAAAGATTGTATATTAAAAAACAAATCAACATCTAAGCATAATTCATCAAACTTATTTAATAGCTCAATTATAAAATGATAAAACAAGATACAGTACAATAAAATTTGACTAATAAATCTATGGAAAAGTTAACTAAGTCTTTATACTAGCATTTTTAATTTACAGCTAACTTTTTAAAATGTAATTCAAGTTTTTGGTCTTTTAAATTCAATGCAAAATTCATACACAAAATTTGGTTGAAATCTTAGTGACTTATAAATACTCATTAATTAACATTATATTATTGTTCAGTTTATTTTTGTATTATACTCAAAGGCCCAATGTTAGATCACTTACTATTAGTAGAATTTATATTTGTTATATTCCATGCTAATAGGAATATATACTTGACAAACACAGTGGATAAAATAAGTAAAGGTTTATGGTAAAAACCAGTACAATAAGAAATAAGGTCGCAAGTCAATCCAGTAGTGAGTGTTGCTATTGAAAGGTTGGTAGTTCTTGCGGAAGTCTGAGTTGTACTCAACAGATCCCAGTTAGACTCCTGTAGTCTGTTGCCTTACGGATACTTATAGGTAGTTACTACCTATAGTGTAGTCACTCATGGGGGTGACAGGTTATTCCATTACATCAATATTGTAATAATTTTCAAAAAAATAAAGGAAACTATTGTGTAATTAATCAAACTTGAACTACATTTAAAATTTAAAGTTAGCTTTACTTGTATTTCCCCTAACCCCTAATCAGCAGGCGTTTATAGTTAAATGATTTTTAACATAGATTCTTAAAATTTAGAAAAAAAAAATTTCTACTAAAGTGTGTAAGTAAATAAAGGAAGACTAGTCTGTAATTAACCAAACACCAACTACATTTAAAATTAGCTTTACTTGTACTTCTACTAATTCCTAATTAACAGGCGTCTAGTGTAAATGATTTTTGAACATTCATGCTTACAATTTAGACAAATGTTTTTTTTCTAATAAAGTGTAGTGCTGTTCATGAGGGAAGAGACAAAAAATGAAAAGATTAATCATTTTTAAAAAAAAAAAAATTTCTATATAAAATATATAATAAAAATGTGTTTTTTTTTTTACAAGCTAATTTTCTTAAGCAACAATTAGTCATCTTTTCCTTTTTCAATGGTGATATGACTTTATTTACAGATTTTGTAAAAAGTATACAAACATACAAAAATCAGTTTATTATTATCAAGGTAAGTGTGAATGCAGACCCCCAACACTTTTAAGTTGCCAATTAGGTTAGAAAATGCTTTATTCTTTAATTAAGAGCATTTTAATAATATTGCTCTAACAAAAACCTCACTGTTGTTTTTGCTGTGTTGCAGCTAAAACACAAGGTTTAAAATAAATATGTCCATTAATGAAAAAGGCTCAATATGTGCAAACCAAAGCTTCTTAAACACCATATAAAAGAAATTATTTGTGGACTATGTGGGCTGTTAGATCCCAAATCTCTATGCTTGGAAAGCTGAAAATGTGTGAAAAAGTATACCAAAAACTGATAAAAGAGACCCAAATTGATAATAAATTTTTATCATGAAAACCTTACCCTCACTCAACTGTTTTTGGTAATAAAAGTGAAGTTGTTTCTTTGAATTTTGTATTTCTTTTCCTTTACAAAATATTCTGTCACAATTGCCATGATGATTTAATATTATTTTTCTTGTAATCAGTTGGTTTCCAAAATAAGTTCCGTGGTTCCTGGGCAACATCAGGTATTCTGCTAGTATACTATATATAATATTCATATTGGTAGTTTTATATATATTTAGTATTTATAAATTATATATATTATTTATCCTTATGAACAATATTTTGTTAGCCTCACAATGAAATATGTAATTAAACACATTTTTGAGAATTATAACAATTTAAGTTAATAAATATTTAATTTGGTCTGTATTAAATGAGCAGCCACTTAAAAATTTCTATCAGCTATAAAAATCAAAGCTAAATTAAATTTATCATGAAACTGGTAACCCCGTTTGATTATCTATTCCTAACCCAAAAAACAATCCTTTGAGGATACTCCTACTACTACCCTAGGAAATCAATTATATGGAAGACAAAGGAGGCAATAGAGCTAATCAATTTTTTTTTATGTGAGAATAAGACTTTGCTTTGGGATAATGCCATAGCTTATCATTATCAGTTTGGTAGAGATGATTAAAAACCAGATCTGATATTGTGGCAAGATAAAAATCCTCTAGAATATGATTTTACAAGCAAATATCAGATCGTTGCAAAAGTTTATGCCCAATTTTCATTGTTAATATAAATTGACTGCAACTTGACACTGGTGTTTGTTTTAGTATGTTTTAGGTTGAAATCTTGCATTGTTCAGTTTTATTACCAAATATGGACATAGGGATACTATGTCCATATTTGGTAATAAATTCATGGTGAGGTCATTCACAAACCCTACCATGAATTCCACATTATCTATTTATTTAACTATCTTTTTCTTTATCTGTCTGTCTATATTTTTGGTTTATTTTCTTTGTGTCAATAAAAGTGACCATATTTGATGATAGGAGAGATCATTTGAGCCATTTGTAAAACTTACTATGACTGAAAAAAAAAAACAGAAACTGATCCAAAAAGGAATTTGGACAAGCCAAATGATCCTATCTAATAAAGAAATTAGAGAATTAAAAATATAACTAGAAGGATTTGCAAAAGTTATGTCTGTCAGATAACCTAATATAATGAGCCTCATTTGGTGTTTCAGTCAGTTGCTATCTGCATGCAAATTGAACTCTTATCATGTGGTTTTCAACTCCTGTCTCAAGTAGTGAAACATGAAGAAGAGCTGACAAAAGTTTGCCATCTTCCTAACCTATTTCAGCCACCACCTTGATGAAATAGACAAATCATTTTTATACAAAGCAGAATAAAGATGAGGTAAAACCAGCTGATATTGTTTCTCTTTCTATTATGCCTTCCCACTAACTATTGATCCTGAAAAAGGACTGAACAAATGGAATCAAAGAAAAATATCAAATTCAATATATGTGAATCTTACTATCCAAATCAGCTGAAGGAATGCAACAGGACCATTTCACAACTAGGAGAGTATCAGTCCAGGTAACTCTACTATAACAACTATCATGGCCTGCATAGAATATGGTTGGAAACATTTGAAGGTGGTAAGTTCACAATACCAGTAAGTACTTATCTAATTTATCTATGCCTCAAATTTTAATCTAACACTTACCTCTGACCTTGTGCATTTCAGGCCATCTATTATTCGTTTTGGGTGTTCTCGGCTAGGTTTGTAGACATTTCCTTTTATCTGCAACCAATCTCGCACAAAGTTTCCCTCGCCAAATGGAACCTTAGAAGATTAAAATTATACAGATTTAGTTAACATTTTATTCAGAAAGCAGATAGTTAAACAAAATTCAGAGGTGAACGAAACAACTTTTTGTTCTTGTTTAATATAAAGAACTATTCTTTTTAAGTACACTTATAATAGGTCTATCTTGTAACATGTGCCTGTTCCATGACTGAAGATTCTTTTATTCTTGATTTTCAATAAATTTCAATATTAAAATCATTGATAATACATTTCTATTGTAAATTCATTAGTACTGTACCTAGATTATACATAAAATACTTCTATTGTCAGTAATAATATTTAGCTTTGTTCCAGATCACTGAAAATCTTTTTCTTCCTGATTTTCAATAAATATTTCTGTAGTAGAATAATTTGCAATGCATTTCTATTGTAACACACTGCTACCAAATAATAACTCTCTCTATATATTATTCCTATCCTATCAGTAATACTTGCCTTAGTACCAGATCACTGATAATCACTTTCTTCCTCATTTTCAATGCACAACATCCACATCCAGATTGGGTACCAAAATTTGCTGGAACAAATTTTAGGTAAAAATTTGAAAAATTTGTTGGCTAAATCATTAAATGCTATGTTTCAACACTTTAATGGTATTATACAATCATTTATTTCCATGTAAACAATCTTTTCTTGTACCAAGACAAATTCTCAATCAGAAGTGAGCTTTTACAAATTCTTATGTAAAGATGCCAAATACTTACAATTTTGGTAATGGTAATATTAGCCATTTCCTTATAAGTAAACATTTGGCATTCATTGATTAAGCAGTCAATGCTGCTCTCAGTTGAAATTTATTAAATCTTTCTCTTCAAACAATTCAGGAAAATAGGTTTCTCATATCTGGTAGCTGTTAATGCTCTTTCCAATACTTGCTTTTTTTTGTGGGGGTAGGTGGGTGTAGTGTGAAACATCTGCATCTTGATTATGTCGTTATTCGCTTTTCAAGTTACATGTGCTACCCATTTTGTTACTACTGTTGAAAATCCTCAAGTGACAGAGTTTGTTATTTGGTACAGTTCTTTGTTTGTGATTCTGTAATGCCAATTCATGAGGTTCAAGGAAGAATGGCCAAAGAAGGATGGTTCTCACTAAACACTAAGAGTTTCATTCACTTGAAGCCAACGTTAACCATCAATTTAAGAAAGCAGTTGTATACAACTGACAGTTTCTGAACAGATTTGGTGCCATGCATGACATCAAAAGAAAAAGTCTTAATCTGACAGGGCTATCATTACTTGAGGTTGGGTAGTTGAGGATGCTCTTAAAGTGTAGAGTTCATCTCTTCAACATTTGTGTCTTCTCTGAGAATTCCAGTAATAAATGATGGCTTCCTTCCTTGCTTTTTTGTTTGAAGCAGTGTGGAACATCAGAATCATGATTACATCATTATTCTCTCTTTAAGTTACATGTTCTATCCATTTTAGTTGTTGCCGCTGTTGAAAGTCCTTAAGTGATGTGTTTTCTGTTATTTGGTACAATTCTTTGTTTGTGATTATGTAATGCCAGTCCATGAGGTTTGAGGAAGGATGGTCCTCACTAACACCTACAGGCTTCATTTGCTCAAAGCAATTTTTAATCATCAATCAGAGAAAGTGGTTGCATACAGCTGGCAGTTTAGATATTTCTGAACAAGTTGGGTACCATGCATGGCATCCATATAAAAGTCTTGATCAAACAATATTATTTAAGAACTTGAGTTTTTAGGTTAATGTTTTGGTTTTGTAGAGATTCTAATGAAATTAATACTCTGCATAAGCTTTCTTGCAGAACATAAATAAATAACTTTTTGAATGCTTACTGTTACATCCACTATTTCTGTTTGCATGTGAGATGCATTATCTGCTTACTTCTTATATGTTTTCAGTATTTGCTCTGCATCGTATTTGTTTTTAATTTAACCTCCAGCAAGGCGATAAAAACCATTAAGATACAATGGATTACTGAGAGTGAAACAGAGTGAACAATAAATGAACAGGATTCTAGGAGACGGAAGATGGCGACTGACGTTGCATTTAAACTTTTGAAAATTTGAGAGGAAACCAGAAGGCAGTTCAACAGATGTGAAATGCTGGAGAAGAAACTATTAGAATAGAACTTACAGGTACATCTAGCAATTTCAACAGTGAAATTATGAGACCTAACATCCAATCTATTACTATGAAATTCATGAAATCTAGGTACCAAAGACAAAAGCTTGTTAGAATGATTTCCATGAAAATATTTATGGAAAAGATACAGGGAAACTATGTTGTTATGGTGAGAAAGTGACTGAAGCCAAGATACCAAGTCAGGATCAATAACGTTGCAGATTTTTTGGATTTTGTCAAGAATCTGTAAATACATAGCAGAAACATCAAACCAATATTTGATGCATGGATGAATGGTAGACTTATAAATGTGCAAGATAGATTCTGTCAAAAAAAAAAAATTGTCTAGCACAACACAGTGAACTAACTTTCTTAGCAGCAATTGATTCAATATAGTTATTCCATTTCATGACAATGGAAAATGTGACACCAAGAAGGTGCAATGAGTTGTTCTTGAGGTTAGCGTCATCCATGATGGAAGGCGGAAAAGGTTCTCTAAGATGATTAAAAGAACTAATTATTAGTCTGAATGAAAGTTTTGATAAATTAGTTTATTAAATCATAGTTATTTTATATGTAATCATTAGAATAAATGAAAGTTTTCACAAATTTATAATACCCATGAGATCATTGGTTAAATAACTTAAAATATAGCCCAATCTTCATTAAATTTTTACCTATTCAATATAATTAATATAAAATGACCAGCTTGGTTTATAAAAACAGTTTAAGTGAAATCAGATGTTAAACAATGTAATTTTATTTTTTTTATCCTTTGAATATCAGGACTCATATTTTTATAGTGCATTATAAAATATTTAAGAAAGTTGACTTGATAAGTAAAAGAAACTTGTACTTACTCCGTTTTGTGCCATGCCAAATGGACCAGGGTTCATTCCTAGAAAAAGAACTTTCTTCTCAGAATTGCAGAATCGGTGAACAAAGTCTGTATGTGTCTCAAATGCATATTCCAGGGGGTTGTAGATATAATCTACAGGGTCTGTGAACTGAATCTTTTGTAGATTTTGGCATTGGTCCTGTTCTATCAAAAGGAAGTTCTCAGAAATGGACAAAGGAAATGAACGAGGCACAAAAGTGAAGATATTTTCTGATTGGCAGATTTGTTTGATGTTGTTTGTATCTTGGTTTACATCCAGCTCATTTTCACTTAATTTCCGTTTTCTTGACTGAAATTTCTTTTTATCGTCCTGTTCTGACATCGTTTAGTTGTTTTAATAATTAAGAATTTTCAGTCAAGTTATACAGATTAGTAATGGAGCTGAATTATTTGTAGAGAAATTCTGTAACTGCTTACAGAGGTACATCAAAAAATCAGCAACCTAATGAGGAGAAAAGAAATCCTTTATTTTATACAACAAATATTTTTTCAACATAATCTCCTTCCTTGTCAATACACTTAATTCAGTGATGAATATCATTCACATAGATTAAACATTATACAGTGAAAATTTCAGATCAAAATTCTGCTAATAACTGTGTCAGATTGCAAATTAACTCCTGTTATACACATTAACAATAACAAAAATTGTGCTCTGCAAATTAAAAAAAGTCAATTTGTGTATTTCTGGAAAATAACACTTTTAAGGCAAGTACTCTTTGGATTCTGAGAGAATTAGAAGTCCTACCAGGATTCATTATTGATGGCCACAATCTTAAGATATACAGACAATACAGTGTTGATAGCAAATATGGAAAGGAAACTACAAGAACTCCTACAGAAGGTAGTGAAGGAAAGTGAGAAGAAAGGACTAAACATCAATTGCAAGAAGATGGAGTGCATGGTTATTAGCAAAAGGAATAGACCAACATGCAAGTGATACCAAAATCAAACAATTACAAAAATTTAAATACCTGGGAAGTGTTTTAACAGAGGATGGAAAGTGCACATTGGGATAGTCAAAGACATATTCCAAAAGCTAAGCAGAGTATTAAGAAACAAAAAAAATTTGTTAGAAACAAAGAAAAAAGTACTGAACTGTTATGTAATATCAGTCCTCCTCAGGTAGTGAATGCTGGACAATCTCCTCACAGAAGAAGTGACTTAAAGCAACAGAAATGTTGTTCTACAGAAAGGATACCATGGACTGAACATGTGAGTAATGACAAAGTTTTAGAGAAAATAGAAATAAAAAGGACACCTATACTTAACATCAGAAAGAGACAGTTGAAATTTCTAGGGCACATGAGGAAAGAGGGATTGGAAAATCTTATACTCACAGGGCAGATTGAAGATAAGAGGGACAGAGGAAACAACATATAACTTAATGAACTTGAGTCAACGGATGGCAGAACAAGGTTTAGGAGAGATAAAAAGACAAAATTTATTAATATTTACAATAGATAGGAAAATGTAGAGAGTCATGATTTCTTATGTCATGAAGGGACATGACACTTAGAAGAAGACAACTTTTTGTAATTAAAATGCTCAATATCAAGAGATTAATGACAACAAATAAAATTAAATGTTCAACTTATCTTTTTCTACTGTGAATTTCACAGATATGGTATCCACTTGCTAGACATTTTTTTCTCTCCAGAATCTATCTTATATATCTATAAGTCTACCATTCATTCATGCTTAAAGTATTGCTGCCACATATGGTCCAGTGATCCTGCTATCTATCTAGATATCTTGATAGTAAAATTGAATTTATTTAGAGAAATACTTTTCTTAAAAGATATCACTTAATTTTCCCTAAAAAGATATTAATACTTGACACAAACTTTTTTTAATCAAGTTCATCCCAAGCAAGGCATTAAAGTGTTATGGTGGAAGATACCTATTCTATAGTTAATAGACTCTCCCACCTATAATAAGTAGGAGTAAGGAGTGGAGTCAGAGAGTCGGTGAGTTAGTTGATGTTGGATGACAGTCGAATACTAAAGTATCGGCGACCACAACTAGATTACTCTGCGTTATACCTATTATATCAAGTTCCTAACGTTTTGTATGTCGAACCTATTTTAGGACCGACTTAATACAAATACAAGCCTCCACTGTGAAACATAAAGCCAGTGAAACACAAGTGGTTACTGGGTATGGGAGAATTAGAAAACAGAAACACCACTAAGGAGTGAGTACAGAAAACGAGTAATCAGGAGGACAGTAGGTAGCGATTGACATTACATTTAAATTTTTGAAGATTAAAGTTGGCTGGAAAGCATGGAGCCAGAAAGGAGTTCCAAAGTGGAAAGTGTGCAAAAAGAGACTGTTAGCATAGAACTTATGGTTGCATCTAACCAACTCAACTGTATATTGATGAGACCTTGTTGCCAGTCTATTACTGCACTTACATTCATTAAGTCTAAGTCCTATAATGAAGAACCCATTTGAACAGTTGCCATGTAAGTATTTATAGAAAAGACACAGGGAGGCAACTTTACAGTGGTGGAAAAGTGACTAAAACTGAGGTACCAGATCAGGACCAATGATATTGCTGATTGTTCTTTGGATTTTATCAAGGATCTCTAGATAGATAGCAGGATGACTGGACCATATGTGGCAGCAATACTTTAAGCATGAATGAATTATAGATATATAAGATAGATTCTGGAGAGAAAAAATGTCTAGCAAGACATAGCATTCATTTTTTTTCTTAAAGATGTAATTTAATTTGAAACTGTTCATTTATGTTTTAGATGATTTTTATATAATCACTGTATTTCCACTATGCATAGGAATGTGCATAAAATGTTTTTAAGTAAATTGTTAATATAATGAAGGGTTCTATTTATTTATAGTCAATTTGGAGATTAGAATAATTTGACTTCTCTAAATAATTAAGGACTTTTATATTATCATATTTAAAAGTTTAATCTTATTTGTTTCTACACACATTTTTAGAAGACATATTTAATTCAAAAGGGACTAAACTAACTAAATTATGTTCACTACTAAAGCAAGCTGTCATATCCCTATTGAGCTGAATTCTCACAGAATAATAAGTTGTAGACTGTCCATTGGAAATTGAAAAAATACTTTCTGAGACACTAGATAAAAAAAGATAAGAAAATCATTATACTAAGGAGAATTATTATTTTCTTACATTTTGTTAGTTGCAAAACTACCAGTGATTATTGTTTTGAATCCAGGAAAAAAACATTAGGATCCCTCTATACTGAAGATTGCTATCAACCTTCCTTGTAATAGTTTGAGTGTAAGTTATAAGATATTACTTAAGACACTCAACCTCTGGCATCTGATAACCATAGTGTTAGTAAGCTTGTAAGAGCATGTCCCTCAATTTTAGGATATGACTTGAAACAGAGAAGTACTACAGCATGACACCACAAAATAAAAAATTATAGTGCGCTAAATCAAATGTTAAATTTTAAAGATTCCTGATTCTGTATTTTTTATCTGATCCTCTCAAAAAATGAATATTTTTAGATGTTATCCTACTATAAACATTTTTTGTTTTGATTTTAAATACACAATCTTTTTTGCTTTTTGTATATATTTATTTTCTAGAATTTGGCCCATAGACGTTTTTTCACATATAAGACTTATATACAAATTTTAGAAGCTAATGCTCTGAAAAAAAAAAAAAAATGAAAATGAAGTTTTATTATTTATTCTGAATGTAATGATTTTTATCAAATGATACAGCTCATTTCAACAGCATTGTCATACATTGAGACCAAGAAAACAAATTTAGTTTTCTGTTTATTTTTCAGTTCCAGTAAAAAGTAGAGGTCTGAAGCCCTGCCTATAACACAATGGAAGTACTACTTTATACCCCTTATAAATAGGCTGCAAATCAAATCTTTATAATACAGACAATATTAAAAAGCTTCAAAGATAGTTTAAGGAGTGTAGTATGAAGTATTGTCCTTTTGTCTATATCAAAATAAAATTTGCAAAACAAAATGAGTTAATTCTAAAGTTCTTAGAGAAAATAATTAAAAACTTTATAGGAAAATGGTCTAGTAAATCAGCACGTAACATTTCATCAAAAATAACTTGGTCATATAAAAAACCTTTATGAAGCGAAATTATGTTAAAAAATACTTGTACTTGGCAAAGAAGTCACATTTGAGATAT
Source organism: Acanthosepion pharaonis (assembly GCA_903632075.3). NCBI lineage: Eukaryota > Metazoa > Mollusca > Cephalopoda > Sepiida > Sepiidae > Acanthosepion > Acanthosepion pharaonis. Next base: position 362,073 of record CAHIKZ030001524.1, on the reverse strand, counting down.
TAGCTTGACGACCTGGCTCTTTTCACTTTAGAGATTACATTCTTTTTCCTTTTATCTGATAAAAGCTAAGTCATTCAAGTTTCTGAAGGTTAGCTATTGTTTCCTAAAGTTTCAAGTCACTTAAACCATAGATAATTAGATAAGCACATATGATAGTAATCAACCATACTCATAGCCCTAGGGCTACAGTTATCAAAGGAAATGACAGAGTTATATAAAGATCACTCATATGAGTCATGCTGAAGTAAATATAGTTATAATAGTGAAATAATAGAGTTATAATAGCTTGTATGTTTTTAGCTAAAATGCAGTGAGGATACATTCTTTGTTAATCAGTTCATATATTAGTAAAACCTTCAGGAACATTTCCTATTGTGTAGTAACATGGCTACAAAATTTTATCACATGGTGCAAAATAAAACTATTGTAATTTATTTTTTGTGGCCTTATAGCACGCGAAGTTTTAGTCAGTTTGTTGTCTGGTATAAACTTAGAAAGATGTGGCTAATAAAAATATTTAATACATTTCTGAATAAAAATACTGTTAACAGGAAAAGTAAACGTGAAAAAATATCTTACCACATTTTGCTGTTTATAAGATGCATTATTTTTCCTATAAAATATCTCCAAAAACAACTCTGCATCTGGGAGTTAACTTCTCTTCTAGCTATTGAATTCTAAATAGTTACCATAAATTTGGTACTTCTTCATGGCCTGTGATGAATTTGTTATGATTAGTCAGGTTTTCATGCTGAAATAGGCTATTCAGTGGGTAAAATTGGGGATAGTGGGAAAGGCTGGCTATAAAGTACAAGGAAAAAACTTTTTTCCAATTTCTTCCTTTAAAATTTGGGGGAGTGTTTGGGAGCAGCAAAACATAGCATGTCTTAGAAATACCTTAATTTTTTTTTCTATCACTAAGAATCAACATCTTACTTATTATAAAACGCAGATTGTGTGTGTGTGTGTCTGTACGTTTATATATTGGATTGGATTTCCTACATTTTTCAACCGATTTCAACAAAACTTCACAGGACTCAAAATAAAATTACCTTTTTGGTGGTTCTGACAGTACCAAAAATTGGAAAAACACAATTGTTTTTGCACGAAATCAATTTGAAAACACGATAAAACATGATTCTGTCGCCAGAATGAAAGGGGGACAACTCATATCAAGTTATACTTATAAAACCCAGGTTGTTTGTGTGTGTGTTCATTTATATATGGGATCGGATTTTTCAACCGATTTCAACAAAACTTCATTTTTTTTTGGCAGGTAGTGTTTCTTATTGTCTTGCACACTTTTTTCTTTATTTTTACACTCAGAATGCTTTAAAAATTCCATTTACAAGACAAGTGTTTATAATAAAATTATGATGGTCGATACTTGATCTATCTCTTTATGTTACATCCCCGGGCAACGCCGGGCTCTACTGCTAGTTTAGTTTTAATTTTTGAAGATGCCATTCAAAATGTTTTTTATTTTACTCATTCTGTGGAAGGAAATGAAAATAAGTTTTATGAATTCATTTTTATATGTTTTATGTATATAATTATATAGGGTTATATACAGTAGATAAGTTCTGTATATACTGTTATATATGGTTCATAAGTTTTATGCATAAAATTATAGACACATATATAGGTTCATCAATAAGTTTGTAGCATATTTGCTTTGTCTATCTATGATAACTCCCAGGGTCAAGAATCCTGATCATGGCACCAAATGATACTGTACACTCTACTGTACTATTGATTGATTGATTGATTTCCTATGGTTTATCAAACATTTGCAGGTTATATAAAGCCAGGAAATATTTTTAGATTGTGAGAATTTTGGTGGTGGGTGGGAAGAGGAAATAATGATTTAGTGATACAAGCCTTACTAATTAACTCATAGTTGGGGGAGAAAAAGTGAATTCATAACTTTCCCATGGGCATTTGTGCCAGAGAATATAACAAACCCAACAATTGGAATTCAACTCTTTCATTAACAATTCCAAGCCATTATCCATTACACCACCTGCACATCCACACTTACAGTGCCTGATATTCTCAAGTGGTCACCCATCTAGGTACTGACTCGTCTTGATGTTGCTTAACTTCAGTGATCGTATGGGAACCAGTGTTTCAATTTACTCTACTAGTTAAAGTATGACACTCCAAAGACAAGAAACATGGCTGGAGCTGCAACAAATGGGACACTATCCCCACATGTGCTCTCAACTGGTCATCATAGCTCCAAAGATTGCCCAATGGATTTGGAACGTTACTAAACTAGTCACTGCAGGTTAGAAGTTGTGTTATTTTGATCCTGAAGAGGTAGCTGAGGTATTGAAATGTTGACAATTCCAAACTGGGTTAGTATCATACAATTAGAGTTAGTATTAATTTCTTGGATTGGAGTTGGATACAAAATGACAGTATGAAAAAGATTGTAGTAGGCTGGAACAAAAATTTGTAGCATTTTTCAATAGGTAGCATTTGAACATGTGATTTTTGTCTCTGACATGACTGAAATTTATGAAATTTTAACATCTTTCTATACAATTTTTGTGGACTGAATTTTATGAAAATGAAGGAAAATGAGGTGCATTTTCATCATGACACTCTTATTTCTAGGATGAAAAAGACACTGTACAAAGAGTCAAAAAGATATGCACTATGGCTGAGGGTACTGTTAATTAAGTGGTTCACTAGATTCAGAAACAGAAATTTTGATCTGGAAAACAGAACATTCTGCCGACCTCCTGTTGCTGATGATGACCAAATCGAAAAGCTAATTAAGAATAATCCAGGTGGAGTATCTCTGTAATGTCCTATCTCATATAATTGTTGTAAGACATTTGAAAAAGCTTGGATATGTGAATCACTACAATGTTTGGGTGCCTCATGATTTAACAGAAAAAATTTTTAATGGTGTGTATTTACATCTGCAATTCTTTGCTCAAATGCAACAAAAACCCATTTTTGAAAAAATGTTCACAGGCAATGTAAAATATATTGTTTACAATGTGGAGCAATAAAGGTCCAGTCAGAGAAAATGAAATTAGCTATGATTAAGCACTTCAAAATTCAGTCTGCATCTGGAAAAAAGTGATGCTTTGTATATGATGGGATTAGGAGGACATTATGTATTATGTTGTGTATTACAAGCTCCTTCCAAAATCAGACAAATACTGTTCCAATAGGATTGATTGAAGGCAGCAAGTGAAGAAGTATTTGGATTTGCCAATTGGAAGGGTGTCATCTTCCATAAGGACAATACCCAAATTCACATCCCTTTTCAGACCTGGCAGAAATAGGTCCAGCTTAGCTGGGATGCCCTACTATATCTGCTACACTCACCTGACCATACACCATTGGATTACCACTTATTTTTATCCCTATAAAATAGGAAGAACTCAGACCAGTTCATCACCCATCTGGAAGGATAGAATCATGAAGCTACCTCAAAAATGGCAAAAGGAAATGGTAGATATGTGGTTGAATAAATTTATATTAGAAAAAATCTATGACAAAGTGGAAAAAATTTTTTCAAACTTCATCAGATTAGTGTTTACATTGATGCAACTACATATACACAAAGGAAAGGGGACACTAAGAATTTTAAATTAAACTGTCAGCTGATTGTTCAAAGAAGACTTCAAATGTAACTTGTGACTACTCTTGAAAATGGACAAAAATTTGGCATTGTGAGTTTATCAAGTACCTGCAGTAAAAGGGTTTAGGCCCGAAGAGCACTCATGCTGACATGATTGCTACATTAGGGTATGATGCTCCAGCTTTATTAACAGTACAAAGTGGGCAGCTGAATTTAGGAGAAGGGAGAGTCTTGAAGAAGACCCAAGGTGAAGATGTCCTGCAACTGATATCACTGAGGAAAACATCAATTATGTTCATCACATGGTGATGGGTAACAGGTGATTGACTATAAATCAAATAGCCAATTTTTTTTTTTTAAATATATCATTTAGTTACTTTTTCATTTTGTTCTTGTTTCCTTCACTTTTGTTATTAAATATCCAACATTGTGATAATAGGAGATCTTCCAAGGTGAAATGTAAGAACCTGAACATAAATTTACTTACTTTTTATTAAAGCACTTTCTATACATTTTCATCTTAGTAAAATGACTTCTCTTTTAATTAAAGTACCATATTTTTTAGATCAAAAATATGGTTAGACTCATTATGGTAAGCAACTAATGCATTTAATGCGTTGCTTTGTAAAAGATCCCTATTGTGTTCATATAATCTTTTATTTAAATTCCTTGTGACAATTATTACAGGTGATAGAGTAAATTCCTCCTTCAAGTTTTAGTTTATTATTTTGTTGTGTATTAAGTCTTTTATTGTTTTAGAAGTAGTTGCAACAAATTTTAAGTGGAGCATAGATAAATTCTTTTAGATTGTAATTATGATAGAGTTGGTGGATAGAACAATAAAACAGGATTCATTGGATTTGTCAGGAAGATCTGTTTTTCAATTTTAAAAATATTCTATGAGCCTTTTGTTTCATGTTGAATATGAATTAATTAGGGTATTGGAGGAGCTTAAAAGTATTTTCAGTGTATTTCTCCTTTTTATGTAAATATTGAGGGTACAAATTCTGAGTGTTCTTGAACAGATTCTGGTGATTATTCCAGATTGATTATTCAGTGGTTGTGCTAGAATGAAGTCACAAGACATCATGACCGAGAGTTTGAGTGTACTGGTGTTGTTCAAAATGCTGATCATGATAGGTTATGTGCTCTTTCCCAGAAACTGTAACTAAGGTCTGCTCAGCATAGTTGCAGTATAAACCACTGTGAGTGTTGAACAAATGCAAATGTGCCTGAGGCAGGGATTAGTTAGCCACCCTGGCAGACTTAGATACATATGGTCAGCTCTGAAAATGAGAGTAGCTGGCCATTATTTATATATAGAGATAAATAAATAAATGGATGCACCCATAGAAAATTGATTTTTGTATTTTTACCGAAACAAGTGAGTAACAGAATTCATTTATTAGTACAGGGTATTCATACAGGTGTACATATGTACATTATACAAGTCAATAAACGATTTAGTATTTTGTTGGGTAACCTTTTGCTTTAATAACAGCCTTAATTTTTTGTGGCATACTATAGACTAAATTCTTTAGTAAGTCAACATTCTTTGACAGATTTTTCCAGCATTTCTTTAATTCGCAAAAAATCTAATCTTCTGCGTTAACTTTCCTATTATGGACTCGTTTGTCCATTATTGGCCCAAAGGTTTTCAGTTGAGTTATGGTCAGGACTCTGACTAGAAGAGTTGAAATTTACCCTAGTCACACTTCCTCTCTAGATAATGCTTATTCTTTAAGGCAGTATGCTTAGGATCATTATCATGTTGGAACATGAAGCATTGACCTTGGGCAAAACATTTCTTTTTAGCAGAAAGCCACATTTTATTAACAAGAATTTTGTAGTATTGATGCTGATCCATGATTTCTTTGATTTTATACAAATTACCAACTCCTGCTGCTGAGAATGCATTCCAAACATTGATTTTTTTTTGTCATGTTTAACAGTGGCCTTGGTAGTCACTGGAATATTTGTTCCACCAGGCATACAGCAAACATGTATGCATCATTCATATTGAAGAGTAAAGGGGCTCTCATCAATCCACATAATCCCAATCAGATTTAGTCCAGTGTAAATGAGCTTTACACCAAGCCAACTGTGCCCGTTGATTTTTTTTCAGATACAAATGTTTTTTTTTTATGTATTTGGAAACAATGCCTTTTGCTTTAAGCCTGCGTCTGACTGTTCTTGAAAAAAACACCAAACTAGCCACTTTGGAAATATCTTGTGCTGTTGTGAATCAATCTTTTTTGCATTGACAAACTCAGTTTCTATCTTCCCTGTTAGTAGTTTTTAGTGGTTGGCCAGATCCGCTACATCTATTATATGTTCCAGTTTGCTTTTTCTTTTGGATTAACTTGCAGACACATGACTAAGTTTGCTTAATCTTATCAGTTATCGCTCTATTCGACAGCCCAAGATCATGAAAAGCGGCAACTTGGCCTTTCTCAAAGTCAGAACAATGCTTAGGCATGTTAAATGTAAATACAAAAGTAATAAGCTTTATATTTTGTTCATCATTTCTATGGGTGCACCATTTTTTTTTAATCTCATACTGTGTGTGTGTGTGTATATATATATATATATATATATATATATATCTTACTTATTATAAAATGCAGATATTGTGTGTATGTGTGTCTGTACGTTTATATATTGGATCGGATTTCCTACATTTTTTAACCGATTTCAACAAAACTTCACAGGACTATGTAAAATTACCTTGCGGTGGTTCTGACAGTACCAAAAATTGGAAAAACAATTGTTTTTGCACAAAATCAATTTGAAAACATGATTAAGAGGCATCACTCGCCAGAATGAAAGGGGGACAACTTATATCGAGTTATACTTATAAAACCCAGGTTGTTTGTGTGTGTGTTCATTTATATATGGGATCGGATTTCCTACATTTTTCAACCAATTTCAACAAAACTTCACTTTTTTTTTTGGCAGGTAGTGTTTCTTATTGTCTTGCACACTTTTCTTTATTTTTACATTCAGAATGCTTTAAAAATTCCATTTACAAGACAATTGTTTATAATAAAATTCTATTCAATTGATAGACTCATAACAATTGAAAACAATGTTTTTGTTTGACCAATTTGTAAAAAATAAAAAAAAAAAAAAAAAAAAAAAACTAATTAAGACATGCATGTCCATCAACCTTAAACAATAATCTTTGTCAATTTTATTTTTCAGTCTTTATGATGGTCGATACTTGATCTATCTCTTACTGTTACATCCCCAGGCAACGCCGGGCTCTACTGCTAGTATATATATATATATATATATATATATATATTATATGGAGGAAGATACATGCACCAAACACACACTGTATAGTTAATCATTTCACCTCTGGCATCTTACCCTTCAACATTGAATATCTAAGTTTCAAGTGCAATTACAGATATGCTTTTTAACTTAAATTTCCTATGCAAGGTTTGTGTGTTGTTCTATTGTGTCAGTCTTGTTTGAATGTACTTCCTGATTTCAGAGTTTTGTAAATGGATCCTATATATAAAATTTTGTTTGGGTGTTAAAAAGACACCATCAGTTTCACAACAGAAATATTTAAATTACAAAACAAGATACAAAGCAATAAGCATAAACAAAAAACAATAAAAATGCTTTAGTATACATTTCAGAAAGCTGTCCCTGGACATCTGATTCATTTGGGAGAGCAAGAGAGAGAATTTGATTTTTGTTTCAATTGGTAGCAAAATGCCTATTCTGGCACAAGACGGAAGTTTTCAACATTTATTTAAATTTTTTTTTTTTTTTTTTTTATAAATCTGACTTTTTCTTAGTTCTTATCTATATTTTAAAGTAATTTTATTAATTAATTTTAGTATTCTTTTATTATTTTGGTTTCATACTCTAGTCTCACTCAAAACTGACTTTTTAATATAGTGTGGAGTAATGGATAGTGGCGTGGATTGAGGAATTGGAGAGCAGAGTTTGAATTCCAGTTGAATCCATTACATTCACTTACCTTCCCCAAGGGTATTAGCACGTATGAATCCTCTTCTCCCCCCCAACCCCCAGCTATGGGCAAATAACAGGTTAGACTAGGTTCTATAGCCTTGGATGGCAACTGTCCTACTGCAGGTAATAATCTGCCTCATCAGGTATGTATCAAAAGATACAGATCGCCTATGCGTGCATCACGCATGGCACATAACTGACCGAATAATTGTTACATTCTTATATATATATAAAAACAAATAAAAAGGAGGTTGTGTTCACTTGAATTTTCTAATTTAAGTGTTTCTATGAAGGTAATCATCCAAGTATGAACTCCAAATGTGTCATACTATTTGCATTAATAAAAAAAAATGTAAATTCCCAATTAAATTAATTTAAAATGCAGGTACAAGCAAATATACAGGGGCATTAAGTTTACATAAATAAAAGTTTAAAAGGTAAGTTATGTTCTTTTTGATTGAAATCAAAATTTTTCACCCAAATAATCAAGTATTTGGGATTAAACCCTATAATATTCACTCTCTTCTCTACCCATAAATGCCTGGTATTCTTTCACAATGAAAAAAAGAAAAAAAGATTGTTTGATTTCATATTGTAATAGCAACTATTTCAATACATGACAGAATTTCAAGTCTCTTGACGTTTTTTTTTTTTTTTAACCTTTTCCCTATCACTTAAACCAAACCCAGCCAAAGCAAAGTAAAGTCTCATGTACAATCATGCTTTACAGATAGGAGAAGTGATGAAGGTGTGTGTGTGTGTCTCTGTCTGTTGCATTTTTAAAATGGGTCATGTTTAGCTTTCTAGTATCAAGATTTAGGTCAGCCCTATGTAACTTTAAGTAGTTTATTTTACAAAAGGCCTAATATCTTTATGTCAGTGAAAATTTGTATACTTATCTAGCATTATGTCCAGACATAGATTAAAGGCCATAGGAGACTATGGGCTCCTCTAATATCACCCAGGTGGTGGTGGTGGTGGTGATGATGATGATATTGGAGGAGTCTCTTAATAACAAATTATAATTATTTTACACAAAACTGGCATATTTTTTGTGGGTGGGGTTTAATATTTGTAATTTTTAGACACTCAGCCTGTGTCCCAGTCTGTCAGATTATTTTTCAAGTGTTTTATTTTGGGGCATCTTAAAAAAAAAAAAAAAAAAAAAAAATGGGTTCTTTTGAAATTTACATTTTAAAAGAGCCCATTTCTTTAAAAAAAAAAAAAAAAAAAAAAAAAGTGGATCTAATTCATTTTTGGTACATCAGATTTTACAAGTGCAGATGACTGACAAACACAAGCTTGGATCATGAGATTTTTTCCAAAGCCATACAGGCGAAGTATTTTAATTTCAGGATTAAATTTATTTACAGATTCATCCTAAAATAAATAAGTCTAACCCATATTCCCATCTCCTTCAAATTAACTTCAATAAAATGCAATGTCTATGCATATTTGTATATATGATTTTCAAGATGTGCACAGAAACTATACTCCATTTTGGCAGAATTGTCAAGTCATACATCATAAATAACACCATTTTAATGTGTGTGGTTTTTTTTATTTATTATAAGCAACTGTACTCAAATTTAACTAAATCATAAGTAATGTAGCTATAAAAAAAAAAAAAAAGTTACTAAATGTTATTTTATAAGGTATTCAAGAATTCTAGTTTAGTTACATTAAAATGTAATTTCTATACATTAGATCCAAGTATTTAAAAAAAAAAAAAAAAAAAAAAAAAAAGCAAGTAGAGAATTTTCGTGCAAGAATTAACTTGCCAAAATCCTAAGTTGCTCATTAGAAAAAAGAAAAAAAAAAAAAAAAAAAAGATAAAAAATTAAAAAATAAATCTCATTCGACCACAAATAATTTTGTAATTTCATTCCAAAATTTATTCAGAAATATCTCATAAGTTTGATAAGAATAAAATAGCAGTTTTTATGTCTTGTGAAATTAGCTTAAGGGCATCAAGTAATTGCTGGCTTATAAGATCAAAATATTAAAAGGCATTTTGAGGTATTATTGATTGGAAGCTAACATCAAAGTGCATGACTGAAAAAAAAAAAAAAAAAAAAATTTTATATATCTCACACAGTAGACATTGGATCAGTAACAGAAACCCCATCATCTAAATAAGAGACTTTGTAAGGTATTCAGTTTGTAAAGCTGGCAAATTCAATATTTCATTTTGTTTTCAGCACCAACCTTTCTTAAAATGTGTGGTCAAGAGGATAACTAACAATAGTGATTTTTCAGTGACTAATATTACTAGAAAACAAGCATTAGTTGCAGCAGCATTCAAAGGATAACAGAATTAACATTGTTTGGCACTTAATATAAATATCAACATCCTTTGCTAATGAACATGTTAAAAAGACAAACAAATTGATTTTTTTTTTTTTTAGATGAATCATTTTTACTATTATTCAATTTTATTATTGCTTTTTATATCATGAGGAAAATATAGTCAGAAATGAAATGGCAACTTTGGATTGCATTCAGTTTCAAGCTCTATTGAAAACCACTTTCTAAATTCAGTTTACTATTGAGTTCTTTTTTAATTTAGTTATATAAAAAAAAAATTTCCTGAAGATGAATTTTCAGTGAAAACATGAACTGTCAAGCATGAACATAACTGAAAATTTGTATAGATTTTTGCCCAAAATATAATTCAATAAGACTGTAAACTGTGATTTGACAAAAAATTAGCACATGGTGGTGAAAAAAAAAAAAAAAAAAAGTTTTATCAAACTCTTTATTAAGAGGAAAGACAAGGATTTTCTGATTAACTTATACCTTCTTTTATCTATTTTTAGGTTTGAAATTTTGAAAATTAAATAATTGTCAGTTTATGAAACTTTCAGCACTTATTCACAAATGAAATTATTTTAGAAATTTTTTTTTTTAAATACATACAAAAAAAAAAAAAAAAAAAAAAAAAAAAACAACCATTAGATCAACTTTCATCTGTCAGTCAAACTGTCAACAGTTTTAACAGCTACCATTATTTAAAAGAAAAAAAAAAAAAGAAAAAAAAAAGAAAAAAGCATTTCTGCAATATTTTAAAACTAAAAGTAATATTTGTTTCAAGTCAGATCGATTGAACTTTAAATCAGCTAATATTCCTCAAAGTTTCAGAAAGTATATTTTATTTTTGAAAATTTTTTCATTGTGATGAAAGATGGCTAAAAAGGGCACTAAAAATCAGCAATTTCAAAACAACTCCTTCCAGTCAATTTAAATTTTACAGTGAGGTTCACCCTGTACAAGCCTCAGGGGGACACTTGAGGTAGAGAGTTACATTAAGAGGCAGTTAATATGGCTAGGAGGGGGAAGATAACAGTTAACCCTAGACTTGAACAGGTTAAGACTAGTGATCAGAGAAACAGAGCAGTGGTTCATGGGAAGAAGCTGTTCAAGTGGAACTTCCCACCGATGGAATACAGAGGGAATATGGGTGGTTTGCTACAATACAAGTAGCATGGCTGGTCCTAGCAGTGAATATTAGAACTGGCGGAACCAAGGAATATAGTTCATCTGAGTACTTTCCATAGAAGTGCTGACAGAGCAGTGAGAGGCTTGCCACACCCTGCCTGTAAAAGAGAGGTTGGAGGGTGGAAATAATTTGTCATCCACAAGGACTCTGAACTCTATAAGAAACTGGAAAATGAAAACTGAGCAGTTCCTGCCCAAATACAGCAACAGTACTCAATTCTTGGCCTGAGCTGGCTCTTGTAAAATAGGATAGCATGAAGGGTTGGGTACTGACCATTTTTTCTGCATCTTCAGTGATGGAGTTCCATTTGAGGTCAGATGTGAGTTTAAGGCCCAATATTTTTTCAAGGAACAGAGCCTCACTGCGAGGACATCCATTCATCATTGTGACTCGCAATGATGGAATGTAACTAGTTTGTCATGTAACAAGTTAGTCCCCCACTCCAACTAAGAAGTTGGATTTAGATCAGGTGAGAGATCAACTGCCCATCTCTGATCAAGAGACTTAAAAAAAAAAAAAAAAAAAAAAGGAAGGTTCACCTGCATATCGTATCATCGGCATTGAGGTTTACAAATGATTTTTGAGTATATTCTTAGACTGATCATTTATGCAAACCAAAAAGAGGGTTTAGTTAGTCCGCTTGAAATTAAAACTAAAAAGCTTCAAGATTTTTCATTTTTAAAAATACATTTTAAACTTTAGGTATCGCAAATCTGTAGCGATACTTAATTTATGTTTTTCAATTTTTTTTTTTATTATTAAAAGAAGTCCATGGCATTATGAGCGAGGGGTAAGAGAAGAAAAACGTTTCTGCGAAGATTAAAAATACTTTTCAGTTTTTTTTTTTAACACAGCCGATTCTCTCTGCAGTCAATAACTTCAAGTAAAACTTGGACAGAAGGTAACAAGACAAACTCCCGGTCTCAAATAAAAATTTAACATTGAAAATTCAAGGAACTTTTAAATCCTAATGTCAAATTGAGATAACATCCAATTAAAATCGATTTCTGCCGCGTACTTAGAGACCGCTCTTTTAGTTATAGAAATTCATTGTAAAAAAGAAAAATTAAAAAAAATCTATCCAATTGCTTATATAACTTTTTTTTTTTTTTTTAAATGTTAGTCACATATTCGTCGATATAAGGACTCCTAATATAATAAGAGCAAGAAGACCCAACATTATGGGAGAAATAAGGAAGGGGGATTGGCAACAAAACAAAATAAATAAATAAACGTAAACAACGTATATCGTATACGAAGAGAAAGATTACACCGAAGTTCTTAGGTTTATCCAAATTTGATATTAAATTTTTTAATTTAAAAAGTTTAATTTAATTTTCAATGTTAAATTTGTTTTTCTTATCAAATTTATTTATGAGATTGAAATTTGTCCTGGTTTTCATGCATGGATTCGACATAAAAAGAGATACTATTTTTGATTTGAGTTTGACACAAAAAGATAAAAAATGCACTCAAAGACGCTATACAAAATTTTGGTCTTCTTACGTCTTTGAGTGCAATTCTTTTTGTCAAAATTTTGAGAACTGAAAAAAGATTGATTCAATCTGATTGAATATTAAAATTTTTGTGCATTAGATTTCATTGCAGTTACAAAAACTGTGTTTCAAGAGAACAGAGGTCACATTTTTAATGAAATTGGCAAATTTTCTTTAATATTTTCAAACTTTTACAAAAACTACATTTTCTTGCGAAGGGAGAAAAAGAAAAAAAATTTTTTTTCCGGGTGAAAAAAAAAGGCATTGAAATCACTAGATGCCGCCACGGACTAAAAAGGTACAGAAAAATGAGTTCTTTTAATTTAAAAATTTCTTCTTTGAACTTAAATTTCAGTATAGGCATTTTTAAGACATTGCTTGTGTGCTGGTGAACATGCCAATCATCATAGACAAAAAAGTGTAAACAACAAATTTCTTAAAACTCCAATACGTATCCTAGAGATATGTTTCTAAGTTAATTTAAGGATTAGCTGGATTCTAAAAGTAATGTACTTAAAACTTAATGTAAATAATCTACGCACAGTAGCCTGTGGGCTATAAGGTTAAGAAAAAAAAAAAAAAAAAAAAAATATTGCATCATAAAACAACTGATCTAAAAAGCGCGCGGAAAATAAATACGGAACACCAGCAATGCAATATTCAAGATTAAATAAATCATCTTTTCTTTAACCTTAATAGTTTAATATGATTTTAAAGAAACTTCGTAAAATGAATAATAATTTTATACTACAATTATAACTCATTTTTTTATAAGTTAGGTGGAGAAAAAAAAAAAAAAAAAAAAAGTGTTTACATGGCTTTTTTTTTGTTTTTATTATTTTCGTACTTGTTTATTGAGGCCATAAAATAATTGCACCAAATGTATTTTTATTTTTTTTTTTTATTATTACTCTGAATTTTACGAGTTATCTTCCGATTTTTCAAACACGTTTTTAAAAAACAATCTTACAACAGCAACGGAGTGAATTTCAAAACATTTACAAGTATATTAAAAATTAATAACACTGTCCAATCTGAAAGATAATAGCATATTAAAATTGATATGCAAGGCAGCAAGAATCAACTACTAAAATCAACTGTCAGAAAATATTTTTTATTAAATTTTCTTTTTAAGATTCGGGACGAAATCCCCGTATTTTTTTTACTGAAAAACTTAAGAGAGAGAGAGAAAAAAAAAAAAAAAGAGAGAGAGAAGTTGAATGCCCCCCATTCCCCAGTTAAAAGTACTGGAGATATCGAGGGGGGTGCACACAATAATACTTTAAGTTTCCCAATAAAATAATTCATTAATTAAGTGTAAATTTTTTGAAGCGGATAATTTTTTAGCAAATATTGTAACATAGGGGTAGCGATTTTTTTATTTCGGGAATAACGAATTTCCGTAGAAACAAAACAAAAAACGAAAACGAGCAAAAAAACACGCTTATTTCGCCGCGGACAGCGAAATTATAACGTGTCTAATTTCGTCAGACTAAATTGTGGTACTTTAACTTAGTCAAGTCATAATGGTAAAGTTCTTGATGTGGAAATTATCCCTGAAACTTATCCATCCAGAATTTTCAATATAATTTTCAGGTTTGCAGAAGTTTGAAAACCTTTAAAACCGTAGCTTTATGGTTAGAGAACAAAGAATTTATGGAAATAAGGGACACTTTCTTTAAAAGAAGGTATTTTTAAATTTATTTTTAGTCTCTTGTCATTTAGTACTTAAAAATTATAAAACTGTATCCAACATGATCACATTAAAATTTTGCTTTGAAATTTAAAAGTACGCTCTTCAAATGAAGAATTTTTTTTTGTAAACTTAATTTTGGTAATCTTTGTTAACGAACGGTTTTACTTTTAACTTTCACGCTAATAAACTGGCTAAATTAAAGTACCCGTTTTAAGCAAGCTATTATTGGATTCGAAAGTAACGTACTGGCATATTTTGAGATAGAAACGAACTTCCATAGAAACAAAAACAAACTAATCTTTAGGAGATACAGAAAAAAAAAAAAAGGCTTATTTCACCGCGAACAGTGAAGTTCTATCTTGTCTGATTTTGTCAGGCAATTAGAAAATTGTAATGTTTTTGGTTTTAAAATCATTTACAATTTACGCAAGAGAATTACTCTTGGATACACACACACACACAAAATAAAAACTTACCGTAATTTTATTTTCTTGAAATCTGCTGTTGCTTAAAAATCACATTAAACAATGCAACATTGAAAGTCGCGCATTTAACGTATCAATAGTTCTCCAAGATCAAATTTGGACTTCGATGGGAATCTTGAATTTTTCATCTCCGTGAATTCAAAAGTCGCTGTTCAATAAAAGTTGTCTCCCTTATTCATTCATTGTAAATAACTGATCAAGCCCAGCGAGACAAAGCGGAAAGCCCGTCCGAATTACACTTTAATAATTAGTTAAGAATTTTTAAATCTACTTAGATTAGTAGAGCAAGTTCAATAATGAACAAAATAAAATTAGAACTGTTTCTAAGTGCTTGGGTTTAAAATCGGTCCTTTCAATCAAATATCCTAAGTTAAGGATTAATTAAAAAAAAAAAAAAAAAAAAAAAAAGTGTGAAGAAAGAAAAGAAATAAGAAAAATTGTGAAATTCCACATTTGCAAATGTTGATCAATTTTTACTTAAAATTGTTTTTACACTAGTCAAAGAAATTAAGCCGGCGTATAAAAAAAAAAAAAAAAAAAAAAAAATCTAACTTAAAATAAAAATAAAAAGCAGCTGTTAACATTTAACAATAAAATTTTCCCACCTTGGAGGAAAAACAAACTTTCCATGAAGCATTCAAAACAAGAATTTAAAGAATTTCCAGCCTCGCCATATATCAGAAAAATGTTCAGCCGATTAAGAACTGCTTCTCTATTTTTTTATCCATGACTTGATATAATTAAAAAAAAAGTTGACATTGTGTTTTCTTTTTTAACTATCACATTGGGGGGGTCTCTTTATGTGTTTCAGCCGAGCATACCATTTGAATTTGATGATTTTATTTTATTTTTGCAGTTAAAAAGTTCTGTTCGTTCAGTTTTTCAAAGAAATTCCCGCCTAATAAAATTCTTTCAAAATTAAAATACTTTAACTACTTAAAGTAATATTTTTTTTAAGAGATTTCCAGAGTTTAAATCTGGAATTTAACCTTAGTTAAGAAAAGACGAAGAATTTATTTTCCAAAATAAAAACGAAAATACTTAAAAACGTAAGTAGATTTTTTTCTTCACTTTAAAAAAAGCAATATCTCTAGTTTCAAACTAGAAAGATACGATTTTTTTAAAACCCATTGTTGATCCATGCAGCAAGAATACTTATGAAATTTATTATTTCTTAATTGTACAAAGACACAAATACGGATAGAAACATTTTTACGGCATACTGCATTCGTTTTCCATGCAATGAAAAAGTGTCCGATTGTTCCGAATTGCTTGTATTGTGGATGATTGTTATTTTATTAGAAAAAATGTCAGGGAAAAAAAAGAAAAAAAAGAAAAAAAACAAACAATGAGACCTTTCCTGATTTTTTTTTTAATAAATCGCCATTTTGCAATGGGCACCGGCAGTGTTTAAGTTAGGAGTTTGTTTTTTTTTTAAACCTAAAGACTAGACAAAAAAAAATGAAAAAAAAAAAAGCCAACAGTCTACGCATTTCCTCAGTAAGATTTGTCTTAAACACGAATGCTGTATTTGTTTAATTTCCTACCTAAACATAATGAACTTACGGCGCGAGAGGGGAAAAAAGTTTTTAACTTTAAACACCAAAGTTAATGTAATTAAGAAATTTAACACTAAGTTCTAAATGTAAAATACGTTTATTGAGAAACAAAAGAATTTACGAATTATAAAGCAAAAGTTGTATTAAACAAAAATAAAGCACGACATGGATCTTAGAGATCATTTCGTTTATTGCATTGTAGTTTTTTTATATTTTAAAGTGAATTTCAAGTTTTTCCCCTCCTTAACCTTACATTTTTGTTACAATTTCAAAATGTCCGTTTTAAACAGAAGCAACTGGAAGCGGGGAAAAATGATGCCTAGAATCGGCGCCAAAAAATTAACTAATTCCTAACCGTCATTCGTCACTAGGGTGGAGTTCGAACTAATCCAAAACAATTTGGCGATAATATTTCATTAGAACGAAAAGATTGATTGCAAGCATAAACTAAACTTTTTAAAAAAAAAAAAAAAAAAAAAACTTAAAATTTTACAAGTACAAAAAAAAAAAAAAACCAAACAAACAAAAAACATCAATAAAACTTAAATATTGAACTGTATTCAGTTATTTTTCAATTGGAAAAAGCTGGAATAATTTAATGAACGTAAAATTAAAATTTACATTTCTTTACAAATTACTTTATTTTTTTTATTATTTAAGTATAAAAACATTGCAGTCAATTTTTTTTTTTTTTTAAATCCATTCTTATATAAAAGTCGACATGCCTAAAAAAAAAAGTAAAAAGCCACCATCGAAGCCATATTATTAAACAACAGTTGCTTCGGTTTCAAAGTGAAGACTTATTTTTAGCTTAAATTTTAATTTATGTATTCAGTTTATGTCGATTAACATAGAAAAACAACTAAGTAGTTAAGCGTTTTTAGTTTGCTTTAGTTAATTTTTTAAAGTAAAGACCTTTTTGCAGTTAACGAGTTCTTAAATAACAGCGTTAAGTTCAGTACTGTACACAATACTTAGCTTCATTATTTTCTATTATTATTATTATTACCATAACTTCGAATTCCAATGTCGTACGTCCCCACCAGAAAAAAAAAGTAGTTAAGCAAAATAAAAACAACAACAAACTGACAGTAAGGGCTTAACTCAAAAAATACAAATAAAACTTACTTTTGGGAAGATATGCTCATGTTTTATTAATAAATTTCCACAGCTTTCTTCATTCATTTAAGTTCATTATTTTCTTTTTCAGTCAATCAGTGTAGTCACCGTCCCAGAAATTTTTTTTTTTTTAATCAAAGAAAATAAAATAAAAGTCAATCCACAAGGAAAATTCAACTTCACAATTCGGTCTTTTCAGTGGACGTTTCTTCTTGCTTTTCTTCCTTTTTTTCTTTTTCTTCTTCTGGTTTCTTCTCTTCTTCCATGTCATTTACATTTTCCTTAGTGTTTATATTGCTGGTTTTACTATCAGGCTCCTCTTCGTTTTCCTCGCTCTTTTTTGAAGTTTCTTTTTCCTTCTCATCACCTTCTTCGTTAGGATTAATCTCCTCTTCGGAATCAGTATAGTCGACTGGTTCTTGCCCGGGCTTGAGCAATCGACCCACAAAATCGTATTTTTCTTCCAATTGAATCTGCCATTCTCTCATCCGACTCATTTCGGCCGATGTCAGGTCACTAAGGTCATCATTTTCGGACTTCAGGGCCGATTCACTCACCGTGAAAAGGGCTAGCGCTCTAGAAGCATCGCGCCCGGCAAAATTAGAGTAAGGGCCTCCGGGTCCGTAAAACTGCTTACCTCGGGTTACATCGTATATTCGTCCGTTGACTGCGATACAAATTCTACCGTCCTCGCCCGTGCCATCGCATTTCCTTAATTCATCCAGAGTCAGGTCTTTCTTCTTCATTCGGGGCAGCTCGACCTCAGGTTCTGGTCGTGGTCGAGGTGTTTGTCGCCCGGCTATGATCTTGTATAAGAGGAAAGCGCTGATACTCAAAAGCACAACATTGAGAGGGTTAGTAAAAATTTCGTTAGACACTTGTACAAAAGTGTCATAAGAAGACTCGGCCGCAGCCGTTTCTGTCGTCGTCTCCGGAATAATCTCCTCGCTACTACTCGCCATTTAAAACCTTTAAATCTTTTTCCTTCACACAATTCTCAAACTTTTTGAAAGGATTTTTGCAGATTTGGGGAGCCTAGGAACAAAATCTCTTGTGGGTGATCGCAAGGTTCAAGTTCTTATTGGTAAATCCAAAGGTAGGGGCAAACAAAAAAAAAAAAAGGTGAAAAAAAAAGAATTCAAATATAGAATTCTAAAGTCACTTCCCCATTATTAAACGATTTTTTCGGAGGTAGAGCACTTCCTTAGCGTTATGCTCTCAAAATCTTTACTTTTCTCTTTCCGACAGTGCGGGGAGTGAACTCTCAAAAACCGAACAAAACTCACACCCACACTTTTTTTTCTCTCCGTTTACAACTTAACGTCGTAGTAGCGAACAGTTGAATTCTCCTGCTTATTTGGTGGAAACGATGCTTTGACTAACTTCCAATGTAGTTTCTTCTACTTGGTATCCAATGTAGGACACAGTGTCCTAACCACCAGCACGCAAAAAACAAAGTTGCTGTTTTTGTTGTTGTGTCGGGCGCCTTATTGATGTCGTCATTTCCGGTCCGGTTTAATCAAAACGTGACCGGATGCAATATATCGGAAGCTTTTTTTTTTTTTAAAGTAAAGCGTTGAAAATAAAATATAATTCTAGTGATAAAAAATATTCATACTGACAGCATATGACCTCACTTTTCTGATAACATATCTTTTTCTTCTGTTGTAATCTGATAAGGACTTCTCTGGATGTTTGAAAAAAGAAATTCGATATTTTTAAACAAAATTTAAACATAAGTTAAGATTATTTTTTAAAATAAAATTTATAAATAGTTCTTTAATAAATCAGATTGAGTATTTTTAAATTAAATTTTATTTAAGTAAGTATACATAAAATATTTTTAAATTTAATACAAAAAAATCATAGACACGCACACACAAGATGCTTGAATTGACAAAAATATGGAAATATGAAGTTTTTTCCACAAATAATGTAGTTCAAACTTTTTGTTTTGCTATTAATTAATCCTTTGTGAAATCGCTGTAGAGAAATTTCCAAAGGAATAATTTTGAAGGAGAAGGCGGAAACTATTTGTTCAGTTAATCTTTTATGATCAAATTATAAATTTTATTTAACCATATTTGAGTAGCAGTCGCTTCCAAGAAATAATTTCGCGCCCTGCTCCGTGGAAATGATGTGAATTAATTTCATTGTGTAAACTCTTGCACACGTCCCTACTGACTTAGACCCATCAAATGACATTCTCTGATGACAGGTCTCTCTCTGTCTCTCTCTGTCTCTCTGTCTCTCTCTCTCTCTGAAAACGATATCAATTTTGATATGCAGAACAATTTTAGGGAGAAAAAGAACTATGACAAAGTGGGAAAAAGTTTTCGGACCTTAATGAGTCTGGCCATAATTTTAATTTTAAACATGCTACTTTAGTAGTTAAAAAAGAAAGCAATAAAACGAAAGAAAGTGCTTTAATCGCTAGATAATCCACAATAAATTTACGTCTAGCTAGATTCTTCTTACATTTTTTTTACCTTTCTTGGCAAATCTATTATTCTGGGATATTTAATACAAAACAAAAGAGTGATGAAAACATGAACAAAAAGAAAAAGAAACTAAAATTAAATGAAATCGGCTTGCGCCAGAAAACATATTTTAAAAAAATTTTAAATTCTCAGCGTCCCCCTTTCCTTCATGCGCACGTGTAGTCACACCAACAACATAAACATCACTTTTTTTTAGAGTCTGAGGATGCCCTAAAGGACGAAACGTGTCATCCGAAAACTTTTTACTTTGTTATAATTTTTTCCGTAGGCAAAAATTCGGATAACCGATGGGATCGCCTCTTCTTACTGAGGTTTTAGTTTGTTCTTTTAATTTGGCCGTTTCAAAATATTTTATTTGAACAAACATATTTTCAGATTTTGAATATTGATGATGATATCTTTAAAAAAAACATCCCTTAAAAATAAACTAAACAACGTCGAACGTACGATTGAATTTATTTGAAATATAAACAAACTATTAGTTTACAATACATTACTTTTCGAGTTCCTCGGTGTCATACCGCATTAAAAGTTTTAAAAAAACAAAAACAAAAAAAAACCTAAGTGTCTAAGTGTGTTTTTGTGTGTTTAGTTTTACGTGTGTGCGGATTGTACGCATATATTCTTCATAGCTGCTGTGTTATTAAAAAAAAAACATATTTTAATTTTTAGCATTATGAATCTGTTATCAAGGGACAATAATTAGCAAAAAACATGTTTATAATTTAATAATCAAGCTAAGTATGTTTGTGGGAGTATCAACTATTCATTACTAATTCATAGTAGTTGTAGTAAAAAATGTTAATAATGTCATGTCATGTAATATAACTTATGACGATTATTTCAACTGAAATAGTTTTTATTAAAAAAAAAAAAAGCTGAAAAAGTTGGTCACTGATCCAAATTAGAAAGTGTTATGGTGTGCTATGGCAGAAATCGACACCAATAACATTTATTTATTTCATCAGAAAATTAAAAAGCATGTCAATTGTGTGACTTGCTCTTTTGATTGTGGTGTCATTATTGGGAACATATCCATTATTTAAGCGACAATTTCATAAGTTTAAGTAGAGAGAAGTAGAGAGAATTCCCTCCAAAATACATATTTTTGTTGATAGTGGTGATGATTATAACATGAAGCAAAATATTTCATAAAGAACAAATCAAAATAAAATATAATATCTCTCTGTGAGTAAGGTTGAGATTTGATTTAAAACATTTTATATAAAGTGCTTCAATTGTCTTAAGACATCTTTTACAATTAGATGTTATTCGAATGACAGTGTTATTTACAATAATTTTTATGGGAGCAGGTAGTTGTGTATAGGTATTTCTTTGTTTAAATGATTTGTCAGTCTTCATTTTAATGATGTCGATATGTAACCTATATAGTTACTCTTACAAGAGTCACAGTACATCGATCTGAAGCAGAGTAACAATTGGATCATTGGTAGGACATATACGTAGTATCTAATATTAGTTAAAAGAAAATACAGTATTCCATCAAAACTATTTTTATCCTTCCAGTGTTGTGGGTGATATATAGGCCTGCAAATAGATATTGAATAATGGAAGACAACAAACAAAATGAAGAATTGAGTAAAAAAATATACTGCCAAGTTTATTTTCATTAGAGAAAATACATCAACAAAAATAATGTTACGGTGCACAAGGCAAAAAATATTTCTGTATGTTCATGTAGAGAAGAAGGACAGTTTTGATGGTTATTGAGAAGTGTTGTCCTGAAAAGGACAGTTCATTGCATATTGTTGCTACTGGCAAGGATGGCTGAATGGTGGGACTTGATGCCTCTGGAGATAACTGGAGCAGCAGCCGATGGTGATCTGGAGTTGCAGATGATGGGCCATCTGTCAGCTGCTGGAACAGATACTATGCTATTTTTTGAAACCTTTTTATATCCTGGATCAATTTTACAACAATTGCTGGTTAAGTTTTTTCTGATGATTGTTTTTAAAAAATGTGGGTGTACTGACAGAATATGACACCAGAAGCATTTTATTTTTTTCAATAAAGAACTGTTCATGCAATATCGATTCCCTGGAATGCTGTAAAGAGACATTCTTCTGCGAAATTGGATTTTGTTTCCATTAAAAGAATTCTGTGAAACCTAAAATAGATAAGTTGAAGGTGCGATATTTGGTGAATATAACAAATGATTGAAAACTTCCTGTAACAGCCTTTGTTTGTTCACTAAAGAAACATGCCATCTAGTGTTAACTTTTCTCTTAACTAATTTCCAGACACTTTTCATCAATTGTTGCCTTCAGTTACTCAAACTTGGAGCTGTACGTGTTCAAATGAATTATTTGATTCTCTGAAGGTTTCTCATAGTTGTTTTCTAATTCTACCATATACACAAAATCACCAGTTTGGTATTTGTTACAATAAAAAGATTCAATTATGATTGAATAACTGATAACCTGAAAAAGCATTCTCTGCTGAATATATCAGATACAGGAAAACTATATAGCCAAACTGTAACAACTTTTGCTTGGTTGCCAAAGAAACATGAGGTTTAGTGTTATAGAAATATAGTATTTTTCATTTTGACATTCAATATATATATATATATATATATATATATATATATATATATATATTGTTTATACATTATTTTTATAGATACAAATATTTAAGTAAACATTATTTCATAATATATGATGTCATTGGTTTATGTTAAAATATGCTTCAAGCAGATATGAGCATTTGAGAGAAATCAGGGAAATTTGTAGTTTAAAAGCAGTAATTCAACCTTGCTAACCAGACACTTCCTCTGTAGCTAAATGGTATAGCATGTCAGGCTATATGACAGTTCCATGAAGGATACAGGTTTGATTCCTATTGGAGAACATATTTTCTATGAAATTTCTCGGACATTCAGGCTGGTAAATGTTGTTAATACTGTTTATTATAAACAGTATTTACTTAAATATTTGTATCTATAAAAATGACGTATAAACAATAAATATACTAATATATATAGATATAGATATTTTAAATCTCATGCCATGAAGGCATTGAGCTCACAAAAATCACTTTGTTCCTCCAGCTCTTGCGGTCTTGACAGAGCATTGGAACATCCTCCAGCACCAGATTAATCGGCTGGCATCCTAGCGGACAATGCCCTTCCAGTGGCTGTGTTGTCTGGTCATTGCCAGTTTGCAAATAATGGGTCGAACTGGTTGATGACTTGTCATCATGTTGTCGCAGGATGTGACCAAGCCAGCAGACATGGTGCTGAGTGATGATTCAGAGGATGTTCAGCTGGGCAATCCTCAGGTGGATATCCTCATTGGATACAAGATCTGACCTGTGCAAACTCTTGATGATCCTGAGGGTGCAGGACTCAAAGCCATGGCTATAGGAGGTGAAGGTCTTGCTCAGAAGCAATACCTTGGTGATGTATTGCAGCACAGAGAGTACACACACACACACACACACACACACACACACATATACACAATATATTTTACATATATCTATTAAATGAGAAATGATTAAAAAAATGCATAAATATATTTTTATTATTTATTTTAAAATTTAATTCTTGAGTTTAATATTTTTCTGCATCTTCCACAATTTATAAGATGCATTTTGCTATCTGTACATTCTACCTTGGATTAAAATATTATGCCACACCAGCTATGCACCGAGATAAGAATGTAGTATAAGTACCATCTATGAAAAGTGTTAAACTTCCCCCCACACACACATACAGTTATGTATGTGCGTGTGTATTTAAAAGCAAAAACAAGTAGTAGAAAGGTGAATGAGGTTTGCTGTTATCCATCTAGATATATCAAACAGCAAAAATTTAAATCTAAAGTTAAGTGTCCTTGTAACTTCAGCATTTCTATCGATATAGAATTATAAACAATATTTGTTGCATTTAGTTCCTTCCCCTACAAATATAAGATTCCATCATTAGAAAAATTATTTACTCTGACAAGGTCCTTTTAATAGAAGAAGCATGTAATATAGGATTTATCATTTTGTCATTCAATTACTGATATATATATATATATATATATATATATATATATATATATATATATATTGGGCAGCAATCCCTCTTTTATACATTTTTTTGCTAAAAAACAACTGACAAGGTATTGTGGTTTAGTTTTTTTTATTTCATTTTTCTTGTGCTCCTATTATTTTCTTCTTTTCTAAACATAAATTATGTAAAAATTGTTAGAATGTTCTGTATGTTTGAGTGGTTTCAGCTATACTTTCAGCTATACTTGTAGCATCATCATGTCAGGAGATTTCAGGTATTTTATATATATATATAAATATATATATATATATATATATATATATATATATATACACACACACACACACACATATATATATATATATATATATATATATATATATATAGTGCATTTTATATACTTGGATTAGGCTTCTGAGAAGTGATCCAAGAATTACCTAAATATATATTTCTTATTTATTTCAAAATTTCATTCCAAAGTTTAATATTTTTCAACAATTTAGAAGAGGCATTTTGCAATTTATATTTTAGAACTATTTGATGTTGGGGAGGGAAAAAGACTTTCTCAAACCAAAGAGTTTTGATAAAAAAAAAGCCACACTAATATGGAAGAAAACTAGTAAAGAAATAATAATAGTAACAAAGCTTCATTTAAAATTATCCACATTAAAAACAAATACTACTATTATCAGGAGGCAAAAGAAAAATGGTAAAGATAATCAGAGAGGAGAGGGTAGCAAAATGACTACATATTCCTGCTCTCCTAAATTATCAGTGCTTCAATGATCAAAATGGTAAAGCAGTGTCTATGAAAAACAGTTTCCAAAAATATGCCGTGCAAGTTCTTTATTTGTAATTTTACACTATTTGCACAAGCAGTCAAAGAGTGTTATGACAAAAACAACAATAAGATGGAGAAAAACAAGAAACCCACATTTATAAAATACAATGCTTATATATATATATATATATATTATAAATTAATTGATTAAAATATGGTTTTTTTTTGCTACACAGTTCCAACCATGTTTCAAAAATAGAAGCTAAAAACCCCGAATATATATATATATATATATATATATATATATATATATAAGCATTGTGAAGCTAAAAACCCCGAATATATATATATATATATATATATATATATATATATATATATATATATAAGCATTGTATATGAATTTTTCCTTTGGTTTTATTTCTCTATTTGCTTGGTCATTGGTTTTTCTGAACTGCATCCTTAGTAGTGAATGGATTGTATTTTTGTGAGATGAAGTGGGTTGAGGTAGAAATACTAGCTTTGTGACTAACACTTAATTGTTTAAACTGTTATAATCAGATGTCACGGTGGAATTTTCACTTCGGACTGATCTCTGGTTGATATCAAAAGAGTCAGGGTTGAAGATTGGGGTAGAGACTGCTTTTATTTGTACTATGATGGAGAGCCAATATAGCCTTGTGGTATTCTGATGTACAGCTGAAAACTCTGGTAATAATGATGAGACAATTAATTTTTTTTTTTCAATGAATAATGATTTCAGTGAATAATGATTTTTTAATAAAGAATTAATATTAAAAGGTTTCTAAATATGGACAAAAAACTTCACTTTTAGTAGTTTCCCACCCCCAAAACTAATTTCAATCAATTTAAATTCAGTTTGAAATACAGCAAAGTTTTTGCTTATTGGAAATATTAAATTTAATCTATTAGCTTAAAATTAAAACTAAAATGAAAGCTTCAAGAAAGGTTTTTGATTTTTAAAATCCATTTTAAACTTTAGCTATCACTTTCCTTTGGCAGTACCCATATATATATATATATATATATATGTACAGAGAGAGAGAGAGAGAGAGAGAGAGAGATTTACTCAACCAAGGCATTCAGACTTACGATCAGCATCAAGAAATCTGAAGTTATTCATCAATCTTGCCCAACACCAAAGCAAATTCAAGGTGTTAAACAGAAACCCCCTGTTTGTAAGTTTCCTGAGGTCCCTTTATAGGTTGATGGAAAGAATCTCAATATGTGGAATCTTTCAAATACCTGGGGAGCATGGTAAATTCAAATGCATCACTTGAGGACAATATTGTTAATCATATATTGCAAAAGCCAGCACTTTCTTTAGTTCGCTGCAACATAAGTTGTGGGACAAAAGTGGAATAAAGCTTTGCACTAAAATCCAAGTGTACAAAGGTGTCATTTTGTCAACTCTTTTGTATGGCTCTGAAACTTGGACACCTCATAGATGGCACATTAATCGATTAAATGTCTTCCATAAAAACTGTCTCCGTACAGTCTGTGGCCTGACGTTTGATGATCAAGTGTCAAATGCTGACCTTTTTGAGAAATGCAAGATTGGTACCATTGAGACCTTCATAGTACAATCACAACTGCATTGGGCTAGGCATGTGGCAAGGATGACTGATGATCACATACCAAAGGTTCTTTTCTACAGTCAACTTCATAGTCATAGAAATGTTGGTAGACCTGGGCTCAGGTATAAAGATAAACTGAAGCGCAACCTTGTATCAACATTCCATTCAAGAACTTTGAAGAAGTAGCTATGAAGAGATCAGAGTATCATTCCAGCTGCTATGCAGGAATAAAAAACCATCAAGCAGTATGCATTATTTGACTGCGTGAAACATGAAAGTGAAATAAAACAGCCAACAGTGTTCCTGCTGCACTTGCATGCAATACTTTCTCCTGTACTGTTTGTGGTCTTTTGTGCAATTCTCAAGTTGACTGCCCTGAAAAATTAATTGCTATCTTGCAACCCTTTCATGATGATATGTGGGCTTGGATTAATATTGGCAGCTGTGTATCTGGACAAATATCTGTGAAGAGTGGTGTAAAACAGGAAGATATAACTGTTCTGGCCCTGTTTACTATATAAAAGGTAATGGTTTTCTACACTACCTTCAGATAATGCAGCCATGGCATATATTTCAGCAATGAAACATCTGGAAATCTGCTTAACCTTTAATTTTTTATGGCAAACATCAAAGTCTTTACAACCCTTGTACAAGATTACTTATACAGAGGACTGATTTACTTTATGACACACACCGAACAAGACATACAACATCTCATGGATACACTCTCTCACCTGTATACGACTTTTGGACTTAACATTAGCTTTAAGAAGATCTGTTGCCAGGTATCAAACTGTCCCAGCAAAGAGATACACTGTACACATAGAAACCAAGTATCTATGTGTACAGCAAATACCTGGGTGTTGTGAAGCAGTTCAAGTGCTTTGGTAGTTTAGTTAATTGACAAAACAATCTGGAAAATTAAATAGCATATTGCATTCAAAAAAATAGGGAAACATTTGGGAAGTTAGGTCAGCTATTTTAGAGCCAAGGAGGTGTATGTCAGAGGACTAAAATAAAAGTATACAATACTTGTGTACTTATATCACAGCCTTATGTCTGTGAGATCTGTATGCCATACAGGGATGACCTTAAGCAGCTTGAACATTTTTCACTGGTAACGCCTCAAGAAAATACTAGAAGTCTAATGGCAGAACCATACAAGCAAAGAAAGAGAACAATGTAACAGTATAGAAGCCTTAGTGTTCAAGCAAAGGCTTTGGCGGAGTAGCCACATAGTGTAGACTAGCAGTAGAGCCCGGCGTTGCCCGGGGATGTAACAGAAAGAGATACATCAAGTATCAACCATCATAAAGACTGAAAAATAAAATTGACAAAGATTATTGTTTAAGGTTGACTGACACGCATGTCTTAATTAGTTTTTTTTGTTTTTTTTTTTTTTTTTACAAATTGGTCAAACCCAAACTCAAACTCAAACAAAAATATTGTTTTCAATCGTTATGAGTCTACCGATTGAATAGAATTTTATTATAAACAATTGTTTTGTAAATGGAATTTTTAAAGTATTCTGAATGTAAAAATAAAGAAAAAAGTGTGCAAGACAATAAGAAACACTACCTGCCAAAAAAAAGGATGTAACAGTAAGAGATAGATCAAGTATCGACCATCATAAAGACTGAAAAATAAAATTGACAAAGATTATTGTTTAAGGTTGAAAAAAATAAAGAAAAAGTGTGCAAGACAATAAGAAACACTACCTGCCAAAAAAAAAAGTGAAGTTTTGTTGAAATCGGTTGAAAAATGTAGGAAATTCGATCCCATATATAAATGAACACACACACACACACACACACAACCTGGGTTTTATAATAAGTATAACTCAATATGAGTTGTCCCCCTTTCATTCTGCAAAAGCAATGCCTCTTAATCATGTTTTCAAATTGATTTCATGCAAAAACAATTGTGTATTTCCAATTTTTGGCACTGTCAGAACCACCACAAGGTAATTTTACATAGTCCTGTGAAGTTTTGTTGAAATCGGTTGAAAAATGTAGGAAATTCGATCCAATATATAAACACACACGCACACACACAACCTGGGTTTTATAATAAGTATGATGGATGATTCTCACCTCCCCAAGCAGTTGCTGTATGGGGAACTGGCAGAATGTAAATGACTTCCACATAAACCAAAAATGAGCTTCAAGGATTGCATCAAGAGATCTTTGAAGGAGTGTGGTATCCAAGCAGACACATGGGAATGTGATTCTGGTGACCAAAGTGAGTGGCAGAGGATAGTCTAGAAGGATAAAAAAGAATCACCACAGAGCTTCCAGCAGAGAAAGAAGATACTCTTCAACTAACCTGCTATACCTACTCACATCTTTGAACTGAAAATTCACCTTCAGCAACATAACATACTTGTGGTTGACTATTGGGCTGCCGTTCCAGCCCATGTCAATCAGAGATATCCTATATGTGACAAATCATGCGGGTCAAGTGGTGGTTTGAAAAGGCATATAGAGATTCATGGCAGTCAAATGTCAGAAAACATACCTAATATTGTAACTGGTCATAGCTACCGAGTCTGTGGGAAACAATATAAATCATTGGTTGGGCTTAAAAGTCATGTCCATGCTTGTCTCTGGCGAATCTTTACAGGATGTTATATGATGGCGATGCTTGTTAATAAGAAGGCAACCATCATTTATATCATTTATATATATATATATATATATATATATATACACACACTACAGTTTAAAAGTTTGAAGCCACACCCAGAATTAGTATGGGATGAACTTGACAGAAGAGTGAAAAAAAAATTTAAAATTGCTCTTAAAGTCATTGAAAAAAGAATGGAATCAATTACCAAACTTATACTTTGAGAAACTTTTGCAATGAATGCCAAAAATTTGTGCTGCAGTAATCAAGAGTGAAGGAGGATATTTTAACGAGAGCAAGATTTAATCACAAAGTGCTTTTTTTTTTTAAATCATAATAAAATTTCTAATAAAAAAAATCATGTCTCACATTTTTAACCATGTATAAGAATTTTCTCTTATTTAAAGTACAAAACAACTATATTTGGGGCCAATTCAAAAAAAAATTACCAGAATGGCCAGAATTATATATATATATATATATATATATATATATATATATATATATATATATATATATATATCTTGTCCTTCACCAATAGTACTTATGGAAATAATACATCACTTTCTAAATATATTTGGAGTTTAAAAGATGCTAATAAAACTCCTAAGGTGAAATGGAAAATTTTAAATAATTGCTAGAATATGTAGATCTTTATATGAACCCTGTTTTATGTGTTTACATGAAAAATTGAAAATTATCAGATTTTTTGATAAATTTCCTTGTTAAATGAAAGAAGTGAATTAATCGTAAATTATAGACATAGTCTACCTTTTACCTTGCAATTTATTTAAACTTTGTAATTTGATAATGCTTTTTATTATATTTTTAGTAGATGAACTGCAATGCACCTTATATGGCTTATTTTTCTATTTGTAAGATTAATTTAGATTTAATATAGTTCTGTATTAATCTCCTGTTAGTATTATTAACATCTTATATAGATGTACTGGTATTTTTAACATCTTGCATTGATTGGTTGGCATCATTAACATCTTATATGGATGCTCTTTACTTAATGGTTTCATATTAATTTGCCAAATAATTCTATATGTTTAAATTATTTACTAGTTTCTTAAAGAGGCCTCTTATTTATCAACTACAAAAATTTAATGTAGGAAACTCTCGAAGCATATAACTAGTTGACATTAAATTACCTACCCTCTCCACTTTTATTTATTTGGGAAGGTTTATTGTCTCATTTGTATACACTTTACAAATTAACATAACCATCTGTATCAGTTTTTAATCTAATGTCTACGATCTGTTTCAGACAACTTCTTGTCATGACCCTTTTCTAAAAAAAATTTTTCTTTTTCACTTAGTTTGAATTTAACATAGGTCATTTTCAAGGTTAAGCCCTCATGCCTATATTTTTTTCTTGAAAAAGAGGAGGCATTTGCTTTTGAAATTAAATTAATCATTTACTCACCAGTAATTTACAATCGCCTGAGGAAATACATTGCTATGCATTGAAACACGACTTCAATTGTATGGTGATTTTTGACATGTTTTTGATTTAATATCCTAAAATAAATAATATTTTGCTCTACTCTGTATTGAGCCCTCTTTTAAATTAAATGTTACAAATATTGGAATTATACTCTATCCATTGTCATCTTACCTATATATATATATATATATATATAAGAGAAAAAAAAAAAAATTAAATATTTGTTGGACTTGATCCATTTTAGGATACACACACACACACACACATTATTATATATATATATATATATATATATATATATATATATATATATATATATATATACTGGGTGTAACAAAAAATTGTCCGAAATCATGTTACAACATAAGTGGTCATCCCCCAAAAACACTAGACTAATAGAGTTTCTTTTTTCCAGGTTTTCAGATAAGATGTTTAGCCATCTTGACACCATTTATCATAAGAATCACTGAAAAACCCTTTGAATTATTCAGATAGGAAGAGAACAGGTTAAAATCATTTTGTATCGGCCCCACTGTCTTCCCCAGTGAGAGGAGAAAGATCATTCAGTCCTTCAGTAATGGTACCAACATTCATACTCTGGCTTCCATCTTCAAAGTTCATTCAAGAACCATTAAGAGAATGGTGAATGTTTAAAAAAGATAGAACAGTTGAGAGGAAAACTGGATCAAAAGTCCACAACAGGAAAAGGGATGATCATTTCAACTTAAGCTAAAGAGATCAATTAGAAAAGATCCAAATCAATCCATAAGTTGCTTGGCATGTGAGAGAGGAGTTTCAGCTATGACAGGCCAAAAAGCAGTGAAAAGGACTTTAATGTGAAACCTGTGAGGCACCTTGTTATTAAAGGACGGAAAGTTAGAAGGTTAGAGATGATCCTTGAATACTATATATATATATATATTCGAACTTTATTTCAATCCTCCATGAGCTACTGATCCTTAGCTAAGATTAATTAATGATGAACATGTCATTTTCATTTATGATCGATTTCATCATGATTCTTCTGTTAAGCTTGAAGAGTAATTATACATTCTTATTGCTTAAAGTAGATTGGATATTGTTATAAAAACCTCCAAGAATTCTAGTAAGATATCTTTAATCATTTCTAAGATGCAATGGTTCAAATGTTAATCTAACAAATGGGCAATTTTGCATTTACATGATTTGAATAATTCTGCTGCTACACCTGGTGTGTGTGTGTGTGTGTGTATATATATATATATATATATTACGATAAACGTGCAATCAATTTACAAATTCATGAATTATTCACACAAAAACAAATGCAAAGGTTAATGATTTAATTGGCGAGAAATCCATCGTCGCAAACAATTCAAATAATATACAAAAACCTCCGAATCCGTTATGAATGAAAAGATCCTTGTTTCTATAAATTTCTGCCGTATTAGTTCTTATTTTTACTACAAGCTTTCGTCTGTTCCTACAGACATCTTCAGGTATGGAATAGATGTTGTTCTTGTTTTTTCTCTTAGTAATAAGAGGACAACGAAAATATATGTATTGTTGTATCCGAAAATGCTATTGGAAATGAGTTATTGTTTTTGGAGCCGTAGCAACGCAACGCTGAGTTTGATTTTAAATTTTTTACAGTTGTGCGTTCA